>JACVTC010000014.1:415000-425000 GCA_016946835.1 Neocallimastix lanati (nom. inval.)
TTATATATTTTGTTAAGTATTAGCTACATTATAATTATACATTATACATTGTAATATTAATACGCCACAATTAGCCACATTATGAATACATTAGTTATTAGATAGTTATTAAATAGTTATTATAAATCTTATTTATTATATTTTGTTAAACTGTAATATTCTTTATTATGTAATATTCATATAATTAAATATATAAATAAAAGCCATATTAACTATAAATAATCATAATTGAAATTGTGAGATTTCAGTTACATTCTTAACATATTTTATATTATATATATTTTTGGTAAAGACAATAATGGAATATCTATATAATTTATTTGGTAAAAATTTTAATGAAATATGTATATAATTTTTAATAAATATTTTAACTGGTTAGGAACTTTTTGGATTCTATGTATTTTTTATTTATTTATTTATATTAATATTATTATCTTTATATAAAGAAAAAATTAATTCTGAGATAGTTTTTATTATTATTATCACATAAGTATAGTTTAAATAACAAATATTAAAAAAATATATTTATATTTTTCTACATATATATATATTAAAAGAATCTTCATTATAAAATCTTAAATAAATTTTAATTAATATTTATATATAAAATAATTATTTATATATAATTTTATTTTTTATAAATAATTTCATTTTTTATATATTTTATTTTTATATAATTTTATTTTTATATATTATTTTATTTTTTATAAATAATCTTATTTTTTATAGATATTTTTTTTTTTATATATATATTTTATATATAAATATATTCATATATAAAAAATATAAAAAATAAAATTTTATATATCCTAAAAATTAATTATTAAATGGCAGTAAAAATGTGAAATACAATTTAATATTTATTATTATATATTAGATAATATTCAACTTTTATTTAATAATAATATAATAAAATAATTAATATTCAGCTATTATTTATGTATTATACAATGAAATAATTAATATTTACCTCTTTTGTTTATTAATTATAATGGAAGTGGCTATTATATATATATAAGAGTAATTAAATAAATATATAATTTAAAACAAATTTTTTTTTATTTATTATTAATTTGTAATCTGGTAATTTTTTAATTAGTAAAAAATTAATATATAATAATTTTAATCTATTTTTTATTTTATAATTTATTTGGTATATATTATTATTTATATAGAAAATATTGAAAAAATAAAATAAAAAGGTAATTATCAATAGTATTTTTTCTGTTTTTCTATATATATATACATATACATATAATATGTTTAGTAATAACAATAAATATACGTATATATTTATTTTATAAATATAAATATTATTTACATATTTTCTATAATATTTTCTATTTTATTTATTATATTTATATTTTTTATTTATTTTATTTTTATGTTTTAAAGCCCTAACTCTATATTTTAAAAAAATTAATTTTATTATATTTTAAAAATTTTATTTTTTTTTGATAATTTTTTTAATTAAAAGTATCTTTTGTTAATTAAAAGTATCTTTTTTCTATTTATCGAAATAGCTTTAAATACTCTTTACAGAAATAAAAATATATACCATTTCATTAATAAAATGAAAAAAATAATAAAAACACTATATAATGATTTTTATCAATATTTGTTATTCATTTTTTAAAAAAAAAAAAAAAAAAGAGAGAGAGAAAAAAAAACATCCATTTTCCTTTTTTTTTTTTTTTTTAATATATATATATATTTTAATTTATGTTTTAGAAATAAAAAAGAATTTTAAATATTTAAAATTTCAACCATGGATTCTTTAATTCAGTTGAAAATGAGTATACTTATCAAATATACTAGTAGATATATGTGTCAAATATATTTAGAGTAAATTAATTTTTATATTTTATATTTTTTATTTTAATTTTAATTTTAATTTTAATTTCAAGATAAAATGTTCCATTAAAAGAAAAAAAAAAAAAAAAAAAAAAAACACAGCAAAAAATATTGGTTGAAAATGGCTTTTTTAAACTTTTTTAAAGTTTTTATATATTTATTTATTTATTTAAAAAGTTTTATTTATTTATTTATTTATAATTTTAATATATATATCAATTTATTTGAAATATATAGAAATAAATTAATATTTTTTTTTATTTAAATTGTAACACAATTTTTTCTTTTCTTTGGAATTTTTTTATTATAAAACTTTATAATTAAAAATAAATAAATAAATAAATAATAATTATATAAATATAAATAAATAATTAAATAAAAAATTAATTATTTTTTATTTTAATTTTACCATGATAAATATAATTATTAAACTTTTTATTATAAAAAAAAAAAAAAATTCAAATAAAAATAATAATTAATTTTAAAAATAATTATTAATCTTCTGAATAATTAAAATTATAATAATTATTAAATATATTAACTATATATAAAGAGTTATTTTTTTCCTTTTTTCTTTTTTTTTTTTTTAAAAAAAATAAAAAATAAAAAATAAAAAATAAATTCAAATAAAATAAGAATGAATTTAGTAAAATGAAATCCATAATAAGCATAATATAACAATAATAATAGTAAAAAAAAATAATAATATGTATTTAAAATAAAAATATTATTAAAAATATTTTTATTTTATATTTAATAAATAAATAAAATATATAATAAAGATATATTAGATAATCCAAAAAAAATAAAAAAGGTTTATCTATATATATTAAAAATATATATTATGTTAAATATATATTTATATGCTTTAAATAAATATATATATATATAAAACTATATATACATTTATTATATATATGAAATGTTAAAAAATAAATGTTATTTTAAAAATTGATTTTTTATTATTTTATAAATACATAAATAATTTACCAGGCATAGATATAATATTTATATGTTTATTTATTTCTGAATAAAGATAGTCCATATATGCATATATACAGGATATATATGAAACTATAAAAATAAATAATAATAATAAATTTTATTTTAAAAAAACAACTTTTTCATATTTCATAAATATTTAATTAATTATCAAATATAGAAAAAATATAATTATTAAAATAATAATAATAATAATAAATAATAATAATTTGATACTATTAATACTTGTGAAAAAAAAAAAATTGATTTTTTATTTTTTTTTTTTTATTAAGTTAATATAGCAATAAAAATTTTTTCATTATTTTATATAATAATACAAACTCCATTCCTAATAGTAATAATTATATAATATAACAAAATGAACGAAAAACAAATATTAATGAAATTATTAATAGAAGAAAATTTGACCAATGATTTTAAAACTTTTTTTTATTTTAACAATATACATATTAATGATAAAGGTAATGATAGTTCATTTGATCCATTAACCTGTTCTATAGAATGTAATAGTGATAATGAAATTACTAAATTTCTTATAAATCAATATGAAAATGTAAATTACGAATTTAAAAAAAATAAAATTCCATTATTTATCTCTTTAGAAAATAGAAATTTTTATATTACTGATATCTTATTGAGAAGAGGCGCCAATATTAATTATTGTAATTGTAATAAAGAAAATGTATTATTTTATCTCTATAAAAATAAAAAGCTAAATAAAAAAATATTACGATATCTTATTAATAATGGAATTGATATTAATTACAAAAATAAGAAAGGACATAGTATATTAAATTATATTATTGACGATGGTAATGCTGAATTTTTTAAAATTATAATTGAACAATATTCCTTTAATAATAAATTTATTATAGAATGTCTAACAGCTTCAAAATTCAAAAAAGTTCTGAGTTCTCAAGATTTATATCAATGGATCAATAAAGATAAACATCAATTAAAAATCTCTGAAAATATGATAAAACAAGCTGTTCATCATTGGAATATCGATATCATGTGTGATATTATTCTTCACAATTTCAACTACTCATTTCTTTATCTCTATAACAAGTATAGTATACTTCCAAAAGTCACTAAATATAACCGAGTTAAAATTGTAAAGTATCTTGTTAATAATGGAGCTTATATCAATAGAAAAGATCAAGATGGCAATACATCTTTGTTGATAGCATCAAAGGAAGGCTTTGATGAAATTGTAAAATTCTTAGTGGATAAAAATGCTAAAGTAAATAAATTTAATAATGTAGGTTGTACCTCTTTAATGTGTGCTTCTCAAGAGGGTCATCTTTCTATTGTTCAATATTTATTAAGTCATGGAGCTGATATTAATATGAAAAGTAAAAATATTTACAACAAAAATGATGATATAAAACAAAATGTTTTATCAAGAATAAAAACTCATATCAAAAAAATTTTAGGAAAAGAAAAATACGGATGGTCAGCGTTAATGTTTGCTGCTCAAAATGGTCATCTAAAAATTGTGAGATATCTTTGTGATCAGGGAGCGGTGATCTCAGAAAAAAATGATCAAGGTTGTAATGCATTAATGATCGCTGCTGAATATGGTCATCTTGATGTACTGGAATACCTTCATAATCAAGGATTAAGTATTCATGTAAAGAATAGGGAAAAAATGACTGCTTTAATACTAGCTGCTAAAAATGGACATTTACCAATTGTACAATATTTAGTTAAGCATGGAGCCAAAATAGATAAACGTGACAGTTCAGGTAAAAACGCAATGATCTATGCTTCTCAAATGGGTTATAAAACTATTATGGAATATCTTTATCAACAATCAAAAGCAATGAAGATATGGAAATTAAAGATAAGAGAAATGGCATTATTAGCGGCAATACCTGATGGTCATCTTGATATTATTAAATATCTTTATGAACAAGGAACTCGATTAGATTGTAAAAATAAACAAGGTGAAAATCCAATAATATTAGCAAGTGGTAATGGTCATTTAGATATTGTAGAATTTTTATATGAGCATGGGGCTAGCATTAATGAAAAATGTAAGAATAAGAAAACCGCCATGATGTATGCCTGTAAATATGGTCATATAACAATTGTTCGATTTTTATATGAGCATGGTGCTGCTCTTCTAACCGATACAGATAATTATTACAAAAAGGATGCATTACAAATTGCTTGTAAATATGGACATTTAGATATTGTTAAATTTTTAATAGAGTGTGGTGGTATGAAGATTCCAGAGAAAAATTATAAAGAGAAGCCACCACTTCATTTAGCTTCAAAATGTGGTCATTTTGATATTGTAAAATATTTATTGGATCATGGGTCAGATATCCATGAAAAAGATAATGAAGGTAATTCTTCCTTAATGTTAGCCGCTAGAAGGGGCCATAAAGATATTGTATTATTTTTACTATCGAAAGGAGCCTTAATTAATGAACAAAATAATAATGGATTTACCTCATTGATGTATGCATCACAAAATGGTTATTTTGATATAGTCATTATTTTAGTTAATCAAGGGGCCAATATAAGAATAATTAATAACAATGGTGAAACTGCAAAATCAATAGCTTATAAAAGTAATCATATGGAAATTGTAAGATACCTTTAAAAAAAATAAAAAAATAAAAAAATAAAATAAAATAAAATAAAATAAAATAATGAAAATTAAAAAAAAAAAAAAAAAAAAAAAAAAAAAATTAAAATAAAGTAAAATAATAATAATAATAATAATAATAATAATGAAAGTAAAAAATTAAAAATACACTAATATATATATATATATACCTTTATAAACTATCATTTAACAAAAACAAAATATATATATATATATAATAATAATCCAAATAATTTAATAAATAATAACATAATATCAAAAACTTTAAATGATTATAATAAATAATATATATTTATTAATATTTAATATTATATTTATAATTCATTTAATAAGAGAAATTCATTAATATTTAATATTATATTTATTTAATAAGAGAAATTCATTAATACATATATATATAGATTTATATATAAAATTTTTTTGTACCTACTTAATATAAAACCAATTAATATGACAATAAAAATAAAATTTTGATATAATAATTTTAATTATTCAATAAATATTTCATATATATAAAACTAATAATACTATGAATAGTTTTAATAGTTTTCTTTTTATTATAAACTATTTAAATATTATTATTATTTTTTTTATTTTTATAATATTTCATTTTACAACTTATTTATATTTATATCCCCTTTTCATATATATATATATATATATATTTATATGTATCTTATTTTTTAATTTTTATCCTATTCAAGTTCTATTATTTTTAATTTTAAACTGAAACTTTTTCTATTTTTTTTATCATTGATTATTAACATTTTGTTTATATATTATAATTTGCATAAAAAATTTTAAAAATAAATTAAAAAATTAAGATACTTTTATTATATATATCAAAACAGTATTTATTAAATTAAAAAACTCTACATAATTATTATAAAACAAATATTTTAAACCATAATAAAAAATTTTTTAAATAATAAAAATAATTAAAAAAAAAATTTAAATAATAAATTATGTTTTCTAAAAAGAAATAACCAAAATTCCAAATTATTTAACAAATAATAATATTAAACATAATAATTTTAATATAGATTGATGATAATAAAAATCATTATTATTTTTATTATTATTATGATTTACTTTAAACTGCTTTATTTATTATTCATTAATTTTTATTTTATTTTAATTTTTTTTTAATAATAATAATTTTATTATTTTTTTTTTATTTGATAATTATAATACTTTTATTCATTTGATTAAATACATTTTTTACATTTAAAGTCGAAATGATTATAAATTATTTAGTTATTCACTAAATTTTATTTTATTTTTTTTTTTTTTTTTAATTTTATTTTATTTTATAAATTATGTCAATATATTTAATATAAATAATTAAATTTAATATATTTAATTTAAATATTAAATTAAAAATCTTCCTAATGGAACCATTAAAATGATAAAAATCTATATTTTATTATTATTTATTATTATTTTATTAATAACTATTTATTATTATTTTATTAACTAGTATAAAATTATAAAATTGTTAATTAAAACTTTCTAATAATAATTACATATGAATATTATTATCTATCTGTTATATACATATATATTTTAATAAATAAACTTTTTTAAATTATTTTTATAGAATAAGATTAATATTAATATATATTTTATACTGATAAGTTTAAATAAAAATATAAAAATATATAATATTATATATATAGCATTAAACTTTTTATATCTTTTTTATTGGAAATTAAAAAAAAAAAAAAAAAAAAGTTATTTTTTATTAAAAAATTAAAAATTAATAATAATAAAAAAAAAAAAAAAGCGAAGTAATTCCAATATAATTTAAATTTCAAAAAAAAAAAAAAAATAATAATAATAATAATAATAATAACAATAATTTTGAAATCAATTTTCAAATTTCGGCATTATATTTTTATTAATAGAAAAATTATTATATCAAGTAATAATATAAAAATATAAACTATTTTATAATAAATAATATTTTAATATTTTTATATTAATAATATATATATTTTTAAAAAAATATGAATAAAGCTTACTAATTGAAATCTTAAAATTTTATTTTATTTTTTTTTTTAAAAAAATAGTTTTAATAAAAAAAAATAAAAAATAAAAAATAAAAAATAAAATAAAATAAAAAATAATAATATGTGTTTTGCTTGATTTAAAAAATATAATATTTTTATGTTTTTTTTTTTTTTTTTTTTTTTTTTTTTTTTTTTTTTTTTTTTTTTTTTTTTTATGTATACATGAATAAAGTGGTAAAAAATAAAATATAATTTATTTATATATTTATTTCATATATAATATAATTATAAGTAATAAGTATAAATACAATAGATTTTCATATAAAGTATAATAAAAAAAATAGAAAAAGTAAGATAAAATAAAATAAAATAAAATAAAATATATTGTTAAGGAAAAAAAAAAAAGTATAATCTAAATTTAAACATTCAATGAAAACATCAAAAATTGATAGAGAAACATATAAAAGAAATAAGGTAAAAGAATTAATGTCACTTAATTCCGAAAGTGACAATGAATGGTTTGATGAAAGTAGTTTAGAAATTAAAAATGAAATTAAAACGGAAAACCAAAGTTTTTCACATGAAAATAAAAATCAAGAAGAAAAAAAGGATTTATTAACGGAAATTGAGGTTTTAGATTTTAATGATACCTTATCTTCAAGGCTAGATGCCTTTCAAGAAAAAATTAATGCCATGTTGGCGGAAGGAAATAAAATGTTAAATCAAAGTTTTAGTAGAGATAATATTGATATACTTTCACCGAGTTATTCAAGTACAAGTACAAGTAATAGTAAAAAAAGACGTTATCGTCATTCACATAATAAACAGAAAGTAGCATTTGCTAATGACGTTGTAAGTAAGGATGAACATTTCGAAATGCCATCTTCTAATTCTGACCTAAATAATTCCTTAAATTCAATTATAGATAATATATCTCCCAATATTTCTTTGACTAATATTAAAAATATTAAGGAATCTTCAAGTAAACATAATAGCAATAATAAAATTGAAAAAAACAGGAAATCGGAAAATTCACAAAAATTAAGTGGTAAAGATATGTTACAAGATGCTATATCTTTTTCAAAATTAGTATTAAATAAAGATAAAAAGAAACCACCGGAATTATTAAAGAGTAAAAGATCTAGTTCCCCTAAAACAATTCTTAAAACTAAAAATAATAATAATAGTAATAATGGTAATAATGGTAATAATAATAATGATGATAATAATGATATAAAATCTAAAGATAAAATGAGTAATGATAATACTATAATAAAAAAAAGCAGTAGTATTGATTCCATATTAAGTAAAGCATTTAGTGATGGAGAGTCAATTTTACAATCAAATGAATTGGAATTATTACGTATTGAACTTAGGGAATTAGAAGAGAAAAATAAACTACTTCAACAAGAAAATATGAATCTAAAAATTCAAAATGTATCTCTTATTGAAAAACAAAAACAGCAAGAACAACAAATTGATAATTTGAAACAAACCAACAGTTATTTAAAACGATTAGTAGTTTCAGATACTACTTATAGTTTCAATAGTTATGTTACCCCACCTAGTAGTTATCCTTCTAGTCCATATATGGGCTATATTAATCATGATATACCTATTATAAGTCCAAATTCAGATAATGATTGGATTTTCAACTATACCAACACTAGTGCCAACACCAATAATAATAATGATGATAATAATAATAATAGTTTTATATCATCATCCACAATTAGTAATAACATAGTAAGTACTCTCAACCAAGGATTTCTTAATTCCACTTTAAATAAAATAAATAATAGTAGTAATAACGTCACAACTCATAATACCATGAATAAAAGTTTTGGTTGTAGTGGTGATGATAGTTTTGATAGTAATATTATTAATAATAGTCGAATGAATATCACTAAACCTATCAAAAATATCAAAAATATAGTAAATAGACGTTTCTCCTTCCCACAAAGACTTCAAAGTACGGATGATATAAATAAATATATAGAAAATGATAATATTGATATTTCATCTTCAAGACAAAGTCAATTTAATTTAATTAATAATACTAATATTATCAGTAATAAAAATAGAAATAGAAATAGTTGTAGTATCTTCTTTAATTCGCCTTCCCAAAAAAATAAAGCTTTATTAAATACTAAAAGCAGTAAGTTTTTTTTTTTTTTTTTTTTTTTTTTTTTTTTTTATTTTATTTTATTTTATTTTATTTTTTTTAAAGAAAAAAAGAAAATTCATTTTGTATAAATACAATACTAATAATATTTTATATATGACTTGTAAAATATTAATTTTTTTATATAATATGTAATCTATATATTTCACTATTAATTTATTTTATTTATTTAAAAATAATATTAAATATACATATATATATTCATATTAAAAGATAAAAGACATTCAATGTTTGCTGATATTAAAAGTTATGATAAAATTATTGAAGGTTGGAAGTCATTTGAAAATAAAGATACCGTAATTCAATTCCGATCCAATAATAATAATA
>JACVTC010000014.1:427500-490000 GCA_016946835.1 Neocallimastix lanati (nom. inval.)
TTTTCATTTTATACTTATTAAAAAAAAAAAAAAGGTAAAGAGTTTCACAATGAATATCAATAAAAGTTTCATCATTTTTATTTTTATCAATATTTATTCTTATTAGTTTTAACTTCATTTAAAAAGATTCATTAAAAAAAAAAAAAAAAAAAAATTATTTAAAAAAAGTTTAAAATAATATATAAATCTATCTAAATATATATTATTAATTATTATTTTATAATTTTAATTTTTATCAATATTTATTCATATTAGTTTTAACTTATTTAAAATGATTCATTAAATGTTAGAAATTAAGATTTTGATCATATTAAGTCAACTTTATTTATTTATTATAAAGAGTTGCAAATAGTTAATTTTACATGTTACATTCAATTTATACAAGTACATTATGGCTTATACATTACATTAAATATATTACATTTTAATACATTAAACTTAATTCACATATTTTGACATTAAAAGAAAAAAAAAAAATTATTTAAAAAAGTTTAAAATAATGTATAAATCTATCTAAATATATATTATTAATTATTATTTTATAATTTTAATTTTTATTATTAATTTTTTTTTTTTATTCATTAAAGATTCATTAAAAGAAAAATTATATAACTTATATATATATAGTAATAGAATAAAATAGAGACAAAAAAAAAGCTTGTTTTTTTTTTTTTTTTTTATTTATTTATTTATATTTTGTTATTCTGCAGGCATGATTGAAATAATTAACTAATTAAAGTTAATGGATGGATTATTTACATTTATTATTATGTAATAATTAATAACCTTCAAAAAAAAAAAAAAAAAAAAAAAAAAAAAAATTTTAGTATTTATTAAGTATATTATATAAAATTTACCTTGATAGTATATACTAATGCTAACTACTACGAGGAAATTAAGGGCTCATGTCAACTACTTTCCCAAACCTCTTTAACACACTATAGAACCTTATGTTATTTAATTATATCATATATATACATACAAATGTGAAATGAGGTTATATACAATGGTGTATTACCAAATGAAAAGAGAGTATTTTGGTACATAAATTACTTTGTAAATATACAAAGTTATTTTTTATTTTTTATTTTTTTTAGCTGACTCTTAAATAAAAATAATGTAAATACTTTAAATATAGTATAAATTCATAAATATTTAACCTATATATACATATATATTAATATATTATTATATTTAGTATATGTATATGTATTAGCATAAATGTTGATATATATATTACCAAGATGGCATAACACTCGATCAATTACTTAACATTTAGTGCAGTAAGAGCACCATAACACCAATCGTACTAAATATATGAACTTAAAGTGTGGGATCAACACAATAGTCTATATTTTAAATATATGCATTTATGTATATATGGAAGTTCATTTATAAGTATATTTAATTATTAGTGTATAATTTAATTACCATGTTTATTTTAAATATATAATAACATATTCAATATATAGGTTATTTATTGATTATTAGTCTTTATATTCATAATATATTTTATAACATTTATTATAAATATTGAAAAAAGTTTTCTATAAAAAAAAAAAAAAAAAAAAAGGAAAAATTGTATTTCCTTAATTATAAAATTTTTACATAAATGAGAATAATTTTTTTCTCTATAATAAAATATTAATAAAATAACCTTTTTAGAAATTTATTATCTGGTACATTAGTACCAATTTATTTATTTATTTATTTATTTATTATTGCTTTTTCTTTAAATGTTTTTATATTTATAAAGATATAGAAAATTTTAAACATACTTTATAAAAAAATAAAATAATATTAACATTCATAAATAATAAATAAATAAATATATAATATATAATTAATAATAAATAAATAATAAATAATAAATAATAAAATAATAAATAATAAATAATAAAAAGTTATTTATTAATAAATAATAAATAATAATTCGTATTTCATATTAACATTATTTCATAATTAATATATCTATTAATTAATAATTAATAATAATAATTAATAAATTAAAAAAAGATTTTAGGATTTCATTATTATTAACTTTAAAAAACTTTTTCTCTACATTTAGTTATTATATATATATATATATTTTTGTATTAAAAAAATATTAAATTTGTACTAATAATTATTATCACAAAAAAAAAAAAAAAAAACATTTATCATTTTATCATTTTTGTTAAACTTTTCTTTTCGTTTCTTTTTTTTTTTTTTTTAGAATTTTTTAATTTTTAATTATTTTATTTATTATATTATTTATTCTTATTATTCTTTTTCTTTTCATTATATTTATTATTATTGTATATTTATTTCTTGTTTCAACTAATTTAACTTATATTTAACTTATAAAATTATTTTATCCAAAAGATAAGAAAAAAATTTTCACTCTTCAATTAATTACATATCAATAATATATATAAATACATATTTTTTATTTTAAAAAAAGAAAAAAAAATATTTTTAAAAAATATATTAGAGGAAAAAAAATTTTTTTTTTCTTTTTCTGTATAATTAAATGGAACTGGGATAAAATAAAAAATATATATAAAAAAAAAAGATGAAAATGAAAATGAAAATGAAAATATATGGTTAACTTTATATATTATATATATAATCTATATAAAATTTTTTTTAATAATTTAAATTACAGTGAATGAAAATGATGAATGTTTTTTTTTTTTTTTTTTTTTTTTTTAATAAATAATTTAAAGTATTCATTTTTAGTTTTAAAATTACTATTGTTATATAAAATTATAATTAATTATTCAGTTTTAAATAAATAAAGAATAATTTTATTAGTACAAATTTAACAATTTTTCAATACAATAAAAAAATACAGTAATTAAATACAGAGTAAAAAAATATTTTAAAGTTTAAAGTTTATGAATATGAAATCTTATAATCTTTTTGTAATTCTTAATTCTTAATTTTTAATTAATTGTTATATTAATTATGAAATAATTAGTATTTATTATTTATTATTTATTTTATTAATTACTTTTGTGGGTTTGTGGGATTTTTTTAATTTCTATTGTATGGTAATAACTAAATTTAAAACAAAAAAAGGTGACAAAAAAAAAAAACTTTTTTTGTGTATATTTGAATTAAATACTGTATTATTTTTTATAGTATATTTTTTTTTATACATAAATGATATAATATTATGAAATTATTAGTATTTTTTTAATACTTCCTTATTTAGTACTATATTTTATAATTATTTAATTTTTAAAGTTTAGTATAATAATAAAATTGTATTTTAATAATAAATAATAAAATAATAAATAATAAATAAATAATAAATAATAAATATTAAATAAATAATAAATAATAATAAAATAAAATAACAATAAATAAATAATAAATAATAAAAAATAAAAAAATAACAATAAATAAATAAAAAATAAAAAATAAAAAATAACAGTAAATTATGTAATATGTAATAAATAACAATAAATAAATAATAAATAATGAAAAATAACAGTAAATCATGTAAATCATGTAATATGTAATAAATAACAATAAATAAATAATAAATAATAAAAAATAAAAAATAATAGTAAATCATGTAATATGTAATAAATAACAATAAATAAAAAATAATAAAAAATAAAAAATAATAGTAAATCATGTAATATGTAATAAATAACAATAAATAAATAATAAATAATAATAAGAAATAAATAATTAACAATAAATAAATAATAAATAATAATAAGAAATAAATAATTAACAATAAATAACAAATGCAATAATAAGAAATATATTTACAAAGAAATAAAGAGCTACTTTAATGATGTTTTTTAAATAATTAATATAAAATATTTAAAATAATTCTATATAATTTTTTAATAATAATAAAAAAATCAGTAAAAAAAATATTAACAAATTAAATATTTTAATATATTATAATTGAATTTAATTGTTTTTATTTTTTTATTTATTATTCAATTAATTGTTTAATTATTTAATAAGGATTATTTTAAAAAAATATATATATATTTATTTATTTAAATATCATGAATAATTTGTATTTATTAATTCATATTAAATAATTAAAAAGAAATATTATGACTATTATTATAAATGTATATTAATTATTTTTTTAATATAGAATTCCAGACTTCAGTTCATTTTGTCACGTGTTTGTTTATATAACAATGTATTAGTTATATTTATACACATATAATGTTATTTATCTGCATCAATATAATATAGTTATATTCATTTAATCATCAACTATTACTTATTTATCCTTATTAACTATTAATATATATTTAGTACTTTATTTATTGATTTACAATAAAGTATATAAAATAAAAATGAAGATCTTAATTTCTATTTATAAAATGAATTTTTAATGATATTAAATTACTAATATTTATCTACTTATCAATTATTAATAAATATATTTATTTATTTATATATTTATATATCTATTTATTTACTATAAAGTATATAAAAATAAAAATAAAAATAAGATCTTGAAAATTTATTTTATAAGGGATGATAAATAGAAATTAATTAGTGATAATATTAAATTACTAATATGTAAGCTTTTATAATAAAAGTTTTTAAATAATTATATTATAATTATAAATTATTATATTGTTATATTTTTTTTTAATTATCATTTCACTTTAATAATAATGAATTAAAATTATAAATTATTATATTATTATATTTTTATTTTTCTTATTATTATTTCACTCATCTGTATTTTATTTTAATATTCTACATTTTCTATTAATTATTATGTATTTTATATAGGTATTTCTTTCATGAATTCGAATTTGATGCCGAAATATCTTTAAAACTATTCATTTGAATTGCAAATCATTTTCACGTATATAAATATTAAAATTTCTCAATAAACTATAAAATTTAATTGATAATTAAATTATTATTCTTAATTTATGGTTAAATAAAAAAAATTTAAATATATTATTTAATATATGTTTTTAAGTTTGCTTAACATATTTTTTTTTCTTTTTTTTAATTAATTCTAAATTGGTTTATCAAATGTGAAATATATTACAATATATATATTTAAATTAAATATTAAATTATAAAAAATAAATTAAATCTGTTAAAAAAAAAAAAAAAAAAAATTTAAAGTGAAATAAAATTATTCCTAATGAAAAATTAATAATGATAATAATAGTGTGCAACACAGATATAAATATAAATATTAGTTAATAGTAATAAAAAAAAAATGTTACTGTATTTTAAACCATAACTTTCTTTTTGTAAAAAATAAAATTCTAGATCAAAAAATTTTTATCACCTAAATTGATAGAAATTTTTATTTTATTTTAATTTTTTTTTTATATTATTTTGATATTATTATTATTTTATTTTATTTTTAATATTATTTTAATTTTATTTGATGCATTAATAACATATAGTTATTCATTTTTATTAAACATTAAAATATTTATAAAAACAAAAAAAAAAAAAAAAAAATCTATTATATTCATTTTATATATTATATAGTCTTTCCAGTTTTTATCCTGGTAGTTAGTACTCAGGACAAACACACATAAGGTTTCTATATCCACCACCTCTGGAATTTATATGGAGTAATTTCATTCTCTCAGGGTATTTTTCCCAACAAGTGAAATTAGTGTTCGCTTGCTATGGTATGTATACTTGTTGCTAGACTGTGTATTTGCTTGTGCAGAGAGCACCTGATTTCTGAGAGGATTAGTGTAGTTGTTCCTCTATTGATGATGATTCAAGAGATCATTGGAAAGAAGCCCATCGTATAAAGCCGCTTATAGGGAATGTCTTTCATATTAGCCTTGCTTAGAGAGAGGTTGTATTGACTCCTAAACCGTATGGCAAAGAGTTCATTGAGAGTCTGAAGGCCATAGTGTTCTCCCCTCTCGTTAATCCAGTCCAAATAAATAAATAAATATATTATATATATCTATATATCTATAAATTAATATTCTTTTATGTTTTTATTACTTATAAAAATATTTTTAACATTGCATATTTTTATTTAATTATTATTTTATATTCAATATTATCTTTATTTTTATCATATGAAACCTAAGACTTTTTTTATAAACTTTGTTTTTACGAATGGCCAACTCAATAATTCATTTATCTTCAACTTTTTTTTAATATTAATCTTTTTTTATATTATTATTTTTTTATTATTTAATTTTTTCAACTCAATATTTATTCAATTAAATTAATTATTATCTACCTCTATTTAATTATTTTAATTATTGACATAAACTTGAATTTTTTTTTTTTTTTTTGGTTAATTTTTTATAATACACCACTTAATAAATTATTTATTACCACCTTTTTTTTTAAAAAATTTTTTTAATATTATTATTATTTTTTTGTTTTGCTTTTTGTTTTTTCCACTCAATATTTATTCAATTAGGTCATTATCATCTCTATTTAATTTTTAAATTACTGACATAAATTTCTTTCTATATGCATGAATTTTTTTTTTTTTTTTATTTTATTTTGTTTCAATAGATGAAATAAAGTTTAATATATTATAAATGTATATATATGGTAATATCAACCACTGAATATTTATGAGAAAAAAAAAAGTAATTAAATTTTAAATTATTTTTAAACAAGGGGTAATATATATAATTAAAAAAACAATAATTAATAATTTTATTTCGAAAAGTTTAAACTTAATTAATTATTAAAATTTGAATTATTGTTTATTCATTCCAAATTAGGAAGTAATGTAATTAAATGTACCATATCTATCCACATTCTATTTAATCTATGTAGAATAAAATTATTTTAAAATCAATTTATATACATCTAATATATATAAATGTGCATGAATATTTATAACATATTAATGTTTTATTAATAAAAAAAAAATATACTACTTTTTTTATAAATACAAAATTACATTTACAATCCAAAAATATATGCCTTTTTTTTAATGATAGTATTTATTTTTATCATTTATTATTATTTTTGATTATTTTATTTTTAAAATTGCTTCAATTTTGTATATAGATTTTTTTTATTTTTTTTACTTTTTTTTATTTCATTATTATTTTTTTTTAATTTCATATTCATATTAATATTTGTACTTTAGTGTTATAGCTATTTTTATATGTAAATGATTCGTTTCGTTTTGAAGAGTTTATAAAGCTTTTTTTTACTTTTAAATTTAAAAAAATTTTTTATTTTTAACTATATTTTTCGTTCATGGTTCATATAATTTTTAATATTAATCTTCGAAGCTGAGTATATATATGTATAAATATATTAATTGGATAAATTATTATGATTATTATTATTTTTTTTATTATATATTTAAATTTAGTATTATTTATAAATATAAGAAAGAAAGTATTAATTTCTTCTTTAAGGAATAATAAAAGTATTAAATATAGTTAAAATATTAAAATCTTTTTATATACTATAAATAATGTAATTAAATATAATTAAAATATTAAAATTTATTATATTATATGTACTAATATAATTTCTAATAATAAATATTATTATATCATACATTTAGAAATAAGTATTACAAAAAAAATTGATGAATTTACTTTTAATTCCATTAAATTATATAATAATAATAATATTTATGTGTTCTCTTATTTTATTATTAGTTTGTTTCTAACAATAATAATGAAAAAACTTGAATTTTATTATTTTCAAAGATAAAACTTAGATCATATGAAATGTCTTTTTAAATATAAAAAAAAAATTATTGGTATTATTATTATCCACATAGAAATAAGTAAAGAATTTAAAGGAATTTGTTTTATTATTTGTTATGCTTTGACTTGTCTTTTTATTTATTTATTTGTTATAATTATTATATTTTATCTCAAAAAATTTGATTTTTCCCTAATTTACTAAATTTGGAGAAAAAAAAAAGATTATTATGAAAATTTGCATAATATATTCTAATTATTTTATTTTGATTTATAGTTCTATTTTTTTTTTTTTAATAATATTTTCTAATAATTATTATTTAAATAAATATATAATTATAATAATAAATTATTTAATTAAAAAAAATAAGATGATAAATCAATTTCATATATTATATATTTATATAAATTAAAATTAAAATTTTAATATTAAATAAAATTACTCGATTTTTAATAATAATAAAGTTTTTTTTAATTTGCTAATCATTAAATATGTTATTTGTTATTGTTTATAATATAAACCGCTTTTTATCATTTTAATATATTTATTATATATTAACAAATAAATTACATGATTTAATTAAATTAATTTAAAATAATAGATTTAAAGTTATATTAAAAATTTAAAAAAAAATCAATACAGTTTAGATAAATAATATTGTTTAGATGGATTTCTTTTTATTTTTTTTTAAAAAAAATAAATTTAATAAAAAAATATATATTTTAATAATATATTGAGTTATATTATTTTAAATAAAAAAATATTATTTCTTTAATATTAATTCAACTTTTTGTAATTATAAAAATAATTTATGCTTATGACATAATGTTACAATATATTAACAATATGTTATAACAACTTAACAATTATTATAAAATTTAATTAATAGCTAATAAATGATTAATAATAAATTATTAAAAATAAGTAATAAATAAAAATGAGTAATAAATAATAAATAATAAATAATAAATAATAAATAATAAATAATAAATAATAAATAATAAATAATAAATAATAAATAATAAATAATAAATAATAAATAATAAATAATAAATAATAAATAATAAATAATAAATAATAAATAATAAATAATAAATAATAAATAATAAATAATAAATAATAAATAATAAATAATAAATAATAAATAATAAATAATAAATAAATAATAAATAATAATAATAATAATAATAATAAATAATAAATAAATAATAAATAATAAATAATAAATAAATAATAAATAAATAATAAATAAATAATAAATAAATAATAAATAAATAATAAATAAAAATCATAAAAAATCATAAATATTACATAATAATTAAATAATTAATTATAAATAATAAAATAATTAAAAACTATATAATTTGTATATATTTATTTTATATTTAAAAAAAGGTTTGATAATAAAATTTGATTATTATTATATAAACAAATTCATTCAATTTAGTAATCATAAGAAAGCGTTCAAAACAAAAAAAAGAGAGAATATAGTTGTAAATTTAAGGAATACTAATTTATTATAATCATATTACCATAACGATTTCTTAGACTAATCTTAATTTATATATATATATATATATATATATAAAGATGCATGATTAAATGGAATCGTTTTAACATGATACTTTTTCAAGAGGAATTTTGTATTTTAAGGATTACTGGAATATCAGCAATTTAATTAATAATAAAAAATTTTAAAAAAAAAAATAAAAAAAATTAAAGAATTAATAATAATAATATTAGATTTACATATGAATTTATTATAAAGATATTTGTTTGCTTAATTTTTTATATGAATTAAAGTTACTTAATTTATTATACTATTTTTTATTGATATATAATAATCTAATTTAATATATTTAAGGTTGTACATAAATTTAGTAATAAAGTACAAATTAATATCCTTTTTTTTAATTTAAATTTTTTATTTTTTAATTTTGTGATATTTATTTTATATATATAAATATATTACAATTGTTTTTATTTCTTATATTTATTTATTAAAATAATTAAAATAAAATTTAAATTACAATATATATTCCGATTTAATTAATTATATAATTAAAATAAAAATATTATATATTAAAATTATATTGATAATTTTTTCTATATTCTATTTTATAAAGAAATGGTTAATTAAATTTTCAAAAAAATTTTTTTAATAAATAACATTTTTGGCAATAATTTTTTAAAGTTTAAAAAATATTATAATGCTCATATTACACAAAATCCATCACCTTTCATTATTAAAAGTTATAAATTATTATATAAAATATATGTAATAAAATTTTAATTCTATATTATTTAAATATTTAACATATATTAAATTTATAATATATATGAACATAATATATTATATATTATAATATAATATTTAAGTATATTAAATTATAATTTTATTTATATACTAATAAAATTTTAATTTAATGACCTATTTTTTTTAAAGGAATATATATAGAATAAAATTATTCTTCCTTTCATTTTTATTTTAAAATATTTTTTTTTTCTTTTTATAAAAATATAAGAATATAAAAATAAAAAAAAAAGATATAATTTTTGTATTAAAATAATTATGCCAATAAATATTAAATATATGAATAATAAAAAAATATTATAAATTCAAGTAATTTATATTAATATAAAATATTTATTTAAATATAAACGAATACATAGAATTAGTTTTATAAATAATTTGAATTTTATTTGAAAATAAACACAATAAAAAATTTTTTTATTATATTTCTTTATTTTTTTTTTAATTATAAAAATTTCAATTTAACTATAGATCTTTAAATATTATTATTAAAAAAAAATAAGAAAAGTAATAAAAAATACAAGTTAAAGTATTTTAAAATAATTTCAATATCAAAATAAATAATTATCAACAGAAACAAAAATAATAGAAAAGAAAAAAGAGGTATTCTTTTTTCTTTTCTTCTTCTTTTTTTATATCCAATATTTTTGACATTTATATTATTATAATAAATCAATAATATTATACCTATTTATTTTTTTTTTAAGTTAAAATAATAATAATAATAATAATAAAATAAAATATAAATAAAGCATATGTTGTATATATAATATTATTATTTAAATAAGTAATAGAAATCAGTATTCAGTATTTTGGTATTATTTATTATATTTGTTAAATATTGTTCAATTGATAAAATATTTAAACTTTAGAAAAAAAATAAAAATAAAAAAAAAGTTGAAAAAAAAATACTAATAAAAAAATTATTAAATAAAGAAAATAAATTATAATAAAGTAAATAAAATAAAAAAAAAAAAACAAAGAAAAGGAAATAGTATAAAATGAACAAGTTAAATATATGTTTTTTCTTATTATTATGTATAATATCTATTGAAATAATATATTCATATCCAATAGAAACTAATAATAATAAAGTTTGTAATGATGGAAGTTGTATGTTAGAAGAAGGAGTAGCCGATGAAGTATTACCGGATGTTGTAGGAGGTAATTATTCAAATACTCAAAATGAAGAAAATATACCAATTGGATCAGGAAATAATAAAGAAGGAATAAATCAAAATGATTATTTCAGTAATAATGGAAATACTATAGATAACAATAATAGAGTTAATAATAGTTCAAACAATCAAAATGATATAACAAATCAAAATATTATTCCAAGTCAAGAAAATAGTCAGGAAAATAAGGTTATACCTAATCAAAATAAGCCTTCTGAAAAACCTACTGAAAGACCTTCGGGAAAACCTTCGGAAAAGTTAAATAATAAAATAAATTATTTACCTTATATAATAGTTTTATTAGGTATATATTATAAATGAAATTATTAAATAATTTATACATATTCATTATTTAATAAAATTTATTTATATTATTTATATATATACTTTTTATTTATTTATCAAATTTATTATTATTATTGTAATATTTATTTTAATAAAATATTAATAATATTAAATTTTTTATTTTTTATTTATTTTTTTTTTAAATTTCGAAAAAAAAAGTTATATTTGTTATTATAATTATTTTAGTTGTGGCAATAATAATTTATAAAAGAAAATATTTAAGAGAGGAAAGAGATTTAATAACTTCTTTGGATGATGATAACAAACCTGGAAATCTAATGGAAAAAATACAAGCAATTGAAAAAGATAATGCAAATAAAAAAAATAATTCGTTAATTAACTTTAGTATGGCTAATATCATTAGTACAAGCTTTTCAAATAATGAAAGTCGTTATAATAATGGTACATATTAAATAATATTTTTTTTTATATATAAATTTATTTATATGTTATCTATTCTTTTCTTCTTTTTTTTTTTTTTTTTTTTTTTTTTTTTTTTTTTTTTTTTTTTCCATTTTTTTTTACTACTTTAAATATAAATTAGAAATTTATAATTATATTAATTTATATATATATATATAGGTTATTCATTTAATAATGAAAATAATGATTATGGTAAAACATTTGAGAATATAGATAGAGGTTTAAAGCCACCACCAGCACGTGAAAATAATACAAAGAAAAAGAACATTATTAAAGTTAAAAGTAATACACCTCTTAAAATTAGTACAAAAAGAAAATCTAAAAATTCAGATATTTCAAGTGCACAAAAAACAAACTCAGGAAGTTTTTCTATTAATAGAACATCAACAGAAATGAGTTTAGCATTAACTCAAGGTAGATTATCTCATTGTAGTAGTAATGGAGGTTTTGGATATAAAAACAATAAATTAAATAAACATAGTTCAGTTGCATTAACATTCGGATGTCAAGCTCTTTCGGAAAAGGAATATGATTCAACTACTGAAAGTCCAAATACTACTAGTCCAAATCGTATAAGTATACAAACTAATAATCAAAGTTCTGTTAGTTCAAGATTAAGTAGTCAAAGAAATATAACATCATTTATTGCTAATAGAATTTCATCTTATATTAGAGGTCATAAAAAAGTAAGTAGAAATGGAAATAAAAAACAAAAAGCAAAAAATAAAAAAAATAATAATTATTTAAAAAAATAAAGCTATAAGATATCATATTAAAAGTTACATTTTTTATTGTATTATTTATATATTAATAATTTATTTTTAAATTTTGTATATTTAATTAAAAATATTTATATATATTATATTTTATAGGATAGTGAATATGAAAGAGGAAGTTACACAGATGAATCTTCTTCAAGGTATACTTATAACTCAAAAAGTAAAAGTTATTTGAGTGGAAATGATTTTACGGAAATAGTAAAGGATAATAATTCTCATATTTCAAATAAAAAATCTGATATTAATATTGATACTTCATTAAAAAATAAAGAAAGAGATGATTCTAATCCATTCACATCCCCAGTAACTTCATCAGCTACCGATTTAAATGAAAATAGTTCTGAACAGTTATTAAATAAAAATCATGAATATATTACATCATTTATAAGTAATAATAATAATGAAAAATTGGATTTATCATTGAGTATTAAAAAATACTAGAATAAAATAAAATATTTAATATATATATATTTATTTAACAAAAAATAAATTTTTTTTATTTTCTTTTTTAAAATATTTTTAAAGATCTATTATATTCTATTCAGTATAATTAACATAAATTATTTATTAAAGATAGAAACAATAAAATTAAAATAAATAAATATATATATAATTAAAAAAAATTTTAAAATAGAAAAATTTTTGAAATAGTGTATTTATATATATTTAATTATAAAAAAGAATAAAAAATAAAAATAAAAAATAAAAAATAAAATGAGATAAATAAATAAATGAAATTTATATTATAATTAATTAAAAAATTAATAATGTATAAATGTATATAAATATATATAGTAGTTAAATTTATTGTTTGATGTGTAATGTATATAATATAAAGATTATTTCTTTATATATATAATGTATATATGTGTATATTATATACAGATATATAACATCATTCAATTTGTTGATGAAATTTTTATTAGTTTTTCTCTGATTGTTTATGAGAAATCATTGTACTTTTAAATGTACTTTTCACCTACATGTATTTTTTTTATAATAAAATTAATAAAGTTATGGAAGTGTATTCTCTTCCCTGTCTAAAAAAAAAAAAAAAAGAGAAATCATTGAACATTCCCAATGATAAAGAGGAAGAATTTGTTGATGATAGTTTTTTTTTTTTTTTTTTTTTTTTTTTTTTTTTTATTATTTATTTATTTATTTATTTATTTACATACTGTGTCTTCTTCTTGTTGGAAATGTGGTATATGAAATCTTAAAGATCGACTTGTGGGGAGGGAAAAAAGTCGTTTTATTAATAATATCTTTCAATCACCTTAAAGAGAGACTTCTTTGTTGATTTAATATTTTATGGAGCTTACGGAATTTCCTTATTGATATTATGCCTATTATGATTTTGTAAATTTTACACTATGATCAATATTCTTCCGTTGTCAAGATCGTCGCTGTCGAAATGATTAGGCAAAGAAGAAATTCTGATATAGATTCGAATGATAATTTTAATCCACCTGGAGTTATCAATGAATAGGAGGAGTTAGAGGCCATTTCGTCTTCGAAATTCATAACGTAATTTTTTAATATTAATGTTATAAATAAATACATAAATAAATAAATAAATAAATAAATAAATAAATAAATAAATAAATAAATAAATAAATAATATATTTAAAATAAAAGCTACTTAATTTTTATAATATTTTATTGTATATTTTCAAAACTTTCAATAAATAAATAAATAAACAAATAAATAAATAAATAATAAAAAAATAAATAAATAAATAAATAAATATATATATATGAAATAAATTTTTTGTCATAAAAATTTTCAATTTTTGACAAATATTAAAAATTAATTTAAATTAAATTTATTTTATAATTATATATCAAAAATCGTAAATTTGATTTTCAAGAATCATTTTAGAAATTGATTGAAGAAATTAGATTTTTAAAATAGAAATTAGAAATTTTAAAAAAAGAATAGATAAAATATTTTATCATAAAAAAAATTTTTTTCCAATAATAATTGGAAAAAGAGAAAAATATTTTTTTTTTTGTTATAAATTATAAATATATAAAGATATATATATATATACAACGAAATATATGAAAAAATTCTTTTTTAATTAATTTCAAAATAATTATAGTTTAAAAAATTGAGGAATAAAACCTTTCTTTTCTTTTCTTTTTTTTTTTTATTTTTTTTATTATTATTATAAGATATATTATCAATTTTAAAAGTTTAAGAAAGAAATCATAATTTTATATTTGTTCAAAGTCAAAATTATTATTATTTAAAGATTTATATTTTATTTTGATTTATTGTGAAGATATTTTTTTTTAAAAAAAAAAAAAAAAAAAAAAATGCATACAGAAGAATTTAATGAATTAAAACATGATATTCTTGAATTAAGAGATCAATTGACTCAATTGATGGACATATTTGAAGCAGTCATGCCAGAAATAGAAGAAGAAAATAAGCAAAATTTAAAAAGAAAAAAATTATTAGAATCGAAAAATTCTGTCAATGACACAAATATTTCCAGTAATAATAATGATTATACAAATAAAAATGATAATATAAAAAATAATATTAAAATTGAAAAAAATATACCCAGCTTACAAAAAAATACATCATCAGAATCTTTAATTTCAGATTTTGAAACTGAATTAGATAGAAATTTAATTAATGATACTGAAATTGGTAATAATAATGAAAGTGATTATAGTAATAAAAATGAAGGTGGTTATAGTAAAAATATAGAGAAATATGTTATTAAAAGAAGAAACAAATTGAAAAAAAAGAGAAACTACGATCCTAGATTCAAAAATTTAGAAGCAAGGCATACTATTATTACTAGTGATGTTTTAACAGATTTACAGTTAAAAGGTTATTCTGATGTTAAACGCCATGCCAATGAAGAAGATATTAAACCTATCAATGATCCTCTTCATGTAAACATTTTATATAATTTTGGATTTGTTTTAGATAGGGAATTCGATAAGCATAATGCCATTATTCTATTAGGTTCCTGTATTAGTCATAATGTCATTCATATAAATATGGTGAAAAAATTAAATTTAAAAATAGAAATGCAGAAAACACCTTTCGTAGTCACCTCAAATGGATGTAGATTTGAAAGTAATTCATATGTTAATTTAACTGTAGCAGTTAACCTTGGCAATTTTAAAAATCGAATGTTTCAGGAGGAATTTGTGGTGAGTGAATTACCTCATCATAATGATATGATTGTTGTGGGTAAAGATTCTTGGCATGATTATCAACTCTTTCCGGTGGAACCATACGAATTTGAAACAACGGAAGATGTATTTTATATACTTTAGATGTTTAAGAAAAATAATATATATATAAAAAAAAAAAAAAAATAAAATAAAATAATAAAATATAAAAAAATAAAATATAAAAAAATAAAAAATAAAATATAAAATAAAATAAAAGAATATATATATATATAGTTATTTAATTATTTTATTAGAATATAAATATATATATATATATTGAAAATATTAATATGTTGAATTAGACTAATAATTTTAATAAATTCGAGATATTAAAGGAACAAATATTAATATATAGAATTGTTCTAATAATGTAACAATTTCAATATATTATAGGAACATATTTATGATAAATTCAATTTTAATGGATATTTATATTAATTTTTTTTTTTATATTTATTTTTTTTTTTTTTTTTATTTTTTTTTATTTTTATTTTTTAATTTTTTTATTTTTTTATTTATTTTTTTTTTTTTATTTTTTTCTTTATTGTTATTTTTATTTTTATTTTATTTTATTTTATTCTATGTTTATATTTTATATTAAATATATATATTAATTAAATAAAATAAAATAAAATAATTACTATATAAATAAATATTAAATTAAAAATAAAAAATAAAAAATTATTAAAAATAATAAATAAAAAAAATTAAGATATAGTTCATTTAAAAAAAAAAAAAAAAAAAAAAAAAAAAAAAAAAAAATATAAATTTTAATATAAAAAAAAAAAAAAACTCTGATAATAATATATAGATAAATATATAATATAATTAAAAATATATATTATATACATAAAATATTTTTTTTTTAAAATAATAATAAGTAAAAAAAAGGATTTATATATATACATAAAAAGATAATTATATGATTTTAATTTTAATTTATATATATATATATATATATACATATTCTTATTTTCTGAATTTCTTAAAGATTGGATTTTGCTTCTTTTGTTTAACAGCAGATTTATTATACTCAATGTAGGCCATATTATCTCCACCAGAATGCGATTTTAATGTGGTAGTTCGAGTAGCAAAACCAAACTTACTAAACAGTCTACCTCTATGATTGACAGCAACATCATCTGTTTGACCTAAACCTTCTTCTTCTTCATCCTTTTCTGTTGCATTCAAAGTACTATTTAATAATTCAAGTTGTTCTTTACGAGTACTGAAGACTAAATCTTTCATTTTTTCAATACCTTCCAAATGAGTAATTACCTTTATATTATTTTTATTATTTTTTTTATATATATATTTAATAATTTTATATATATCAATATAAAATAAGTATATATTTAATTTATTAAAAAATATTATATAATATACAATACATTAGTTTTTATTTTATATTATTTATTATTATTATTATTATTATTATCATCTTTATTATTACCTTAAATGAATAACCTTGATCAATTAAGAACTGTTGTCTCTTTGTAGAATAAAGCATTTCTTCAGTATCACGTGAAACTAAAGAGTAGAAGAAGGCATTGAAACCTTCATCATTTCTTCTTTTTGCACGTAAAATACGACCAAGACGTTGCGCTTCCTGTCTACGAGAACCATAATGAGATGAAATTTGAATTAAACAAGTTGCTTCTGGTAAATCTAAAGAAGTATCTCCGACTTTAGATAAGAAAAGGGTATTAACATTTGGATTATTTTGGAATTGTTGTAAAATACGTAATCTTTCCGTTTGACTTGTTGGGCCATAAATATATGGTTTTTTAAGTTTAATTGCATATTTCTTTTTTTTTTTTTTTATATAAATATAAATATTAAAATAAAAATAAATATAAATATAAATATAAATATAAATATAAATATAAATATAAATATAAATATAAATATAAATATAAATATAAATATAAATATAAATATAAATATAAATATAAATATAAATATAAATATAAATATAAATATAAATATAATATAATATAAATATGAATATAAATATAAATATAAATAAATTTAAATTTAAATACAAATATGAATTTTAAAATTTATTATTTTTTAATTTTTATTTATTTATTACAGATATATTTATACATATATATAATTTAATATTTACCCTGAGTGCAAATACATTATCAGAAAAAACAATAATTTTATCTCCTCTAGATTCATGATAATTAATTAAATATTGACACACCTGGAATTTAATTGGATTCATGGCATATAATAATCTTCTCATACGTGAATTTCTTTTTAAATATTCTCTATAAAATTCAGGTGTTACATTACACCATACTTCAGCACACTAAAATATTATTAAATGTATAATGTTGGTGAATGAATAATAATAATAATAATAATAATAATAATAATAATAATAATAATAATAATAATAATAATAATAATAATAATAATAATTACTCTATTTTTATTTATTTATTTATTTATTATTAATTATTTTATCATGATTATTATAAATGTAACCTACTTGGACATTAGCAATATGACCTTTTCTAGCTAAATCCATCCAATTAGCTTCATATAATTTTGGTCCAATTAAAAAGTTTAAATCATCAATTTTATCATCTTCTCTAACCAATGTTGCAGTTAAACCCATCTTTGTATGTGCTGCTACTGTAGTCAAAACTTTACGGAATACATTAGCTGGTACAACGTGGACTTCATCTAATAAAAGGAAACCCCATTCTTGTGACTGAATAAACTCCATCATTTTATTGGTATCATACGCACGTTTACCAGTATGTGTAACCATAGTATAAGTTGAAATAACAATACCTGAATCACCCATAAACTTTTCTTTAGTTTCTGAAGTAAATTTGGCAATTTGATTATCTTTAATACTTGACCATTGTTTAAATTCTCTTGCCCATTGTTCCACTGACACACTTTTTTTTTTTTTTTTTTTGTTTTTTGTTTTGTTTTGTTTTGTTTTATTTTATTTTGTTTTATTTTTAATTATTATTAATAAAATTAATTACAATAATAAATTATATAATAATATAAATATTATTTATTAAAACAGTAATGTATATATAAAAAAATATAAATATTAATATATGAATACTATTATGATTGTAATTTGGGTCATCCATTAATATACATACGCTGAAGTACATAACACTAAAGTACTTTTTTTAATAGTACATGCAGCTGTAATACCGACTAATGTTTTTCCTGCACCGCATGGCAATACAATAATACCTGACCTTGCTCTACCATTACCAAACATTTTACTTAAACATTTTTCTTGATATGGACGAATCATAGTGGTAGGTTTTAAATCAATTTCAAGATTAGTATTCAGTGTATCGTTTTTGAAATCATATTCTTCAAGCATAGGGTAATCAATTTCACAACATCTTTTCTTTACTTCCTATATAATTAATTTATTTTTTTTTTTTTTTTTTTTTTTTTTTTTTTTTTTTTATTGGTTTTGTTTGATTGTTTATTTATTTTGTTAATATAATTATAAAACAAAAGCTTTTTATATAAATCTATTAAAATATCTTTATTTTAAAGATGTATTTTACTTCAACATATGATGGATTTATCTCAAATGAATGTACTACTTCATCCCTTATTAATTCTTCATCTTCATCCTCTATTTTCATTTTATTATTATTTAAAATTTAAAGAAATTTTTAATGTAAATAAATAAATAAATAAATATATTTATTTCTTATTATTGCTATTACTATTATTATTATTATTATTATTATCACATTATTATTATTATTGTTATTGTTATTATTATTATTATTATTATTATTACCTTTTTCTAAACTAATAACAGCACCAAATTGATCATCTTCTTTCTTTTTTTCATCAATCTTTTCTTGTTCTTGATCTGGTTTATTTTCAGGTTTTTTATCTAATCCTGCTATTTGAATATCTTTTGGATTTGGCGCCTTTTCTGTCATCAATTCATTTTTATCTGTCGTTTGTATCACTTTAGCACTTAAAATTACTGGATCTTTTAATAATTTTTGTAGAATATCTGGGTATATTGATTCAACAAAGTATCTGTTATGTTTTAAAACTAGCTTAACTTTGCCGTATGATAAAGTACAATCTCTAATGAAATTTTTAATGGCATCTGATACTGGTATCTTTTATAAATATATATATGTAATTTTAAATATTTATTATTATTATTTTTTAACATTAAATAAATAAATAAATAAATATTTAAGATATTTATTTATTAATTTAATATTTTATTTTTATTTTAATTAGAGTAATTGATAATAATATTAAAGATAAATTGCTACTATATTATATTATATATTCTATTATAACATTAAATCTTAATATACCTTTGATAATCTATTTAATACATCTATAATATCTTCAGTTTCTAAACCTACTGATACAGCTGCATATAGTGAATAAGGTGTTAATTTATATTCATGTATATGAGCTGGTCTATTAATGATAATAATATAAAGAATATATAGAAAAAATTATAATAATAATTATTAAAATTTCATATAATAATTTTAATTTTATATGAATAATGGAATTATGGAATTAAAATTAATTTCAAAATTCAATTTAAATTTTACCTTGTTATTGGTTCACTAATTGCAACAAGAAAATCTTGGGCTTGTTCAGCGATTGGTGAAAAAGCTTCTAATATAATTCTTCCATCATCACATACCCATAATGGTCTTGAACGATGATCCGGTTTTAATGGCATTGAAGTATAATTTTTGCTACTGCTAGAAGATTCTATTCCATCTTGTCCACTATCCTGCGTATTAACTAATTCTAATTTTGCCTTTTTTGGTACTTAATGTGTAATATTTAATAAAATAAAATTTAAAATTTAATCTAGTTGAATTAAATGAAATTTCATTATTAAATTTATTTATCAAAATTATATATATATATATATATAATTACAATAGAGATCCATGTTATCAGCAGAACCTAATAGTTGTTGAATATATGAATATTTATTTTTATAAATAATTTAAAAAAATGATGAACAAAACAATATTAAATATGAAAAGAATATAATTAAGAAATAAAGAAAATAACTTTTAGAGGTTAAAATTTTAATAACATTAAATAATTAAATAATAAAATAAAATAAAATAAAATAAAATATATATTTTATTAAAATTCAATATCGAATAAAATATTAAAGGTAAATTATTTCAATTAACCTTCTCTTGATCTTTTTTCCCCATAAGGATTAGGTAAGGACATTTTCTTTTATTATTAATATATATATTATATATATTTTTATAAAACAAAAAATATATTAATATCAAATGAATAATTATAACAGTTCCAATAATTACAAGAAGAATTTAAATATTATTTTTTATTAAATAAAAAAAATGTATTCATAAAAATATTCAGTTTTTTAAAGTTTTGTTAATCAATTATTATAAATGAAATTTTATTAATTATTAATTTATTAAATTTTATTTTTATTAATTTTTTATAATTTTTAATAATAATTTACTAATTTTATTAAATATTATTAAATTTTATTAAATTTCATTAATTTTTTTACTGATTTTTATTAGTTCTTCTTCTTCTTATTATTATTATTATTATTTTACATTTTTTATTCAATCCATTATCCATTATTTTCATTCAATTATTTAAATAATCCTTAAAATATACTTTATTATATACAATTTTTTATTTTATTTTTTTTTTTTTTTAATTTTTTGTTTTTTTTAATATTTATTTTTCCATATTTAATATATTATTTCTTTATTAATATATTTAATATTTAAATTAAATAATACAACATTTAAATATAAAATATATTAAAAAAAAATATTTCTACTATACTTTTACCAATATTAACAAAATAAAAAAACTATAATTAATAATATGATAATCCAAATAAAATCCACTTTTTCTAAAATATTTTTAAATTTTTTAAATAAGGAAAGATGAAATTTACAGTGACCTGAATTCTCAGTATTTATAGTAAAAATATACATTTATATTATGATAGCCAATCATTTAGCAATAACAATTTAAAATTTTTTGTATAAGTTATTATTATTATTAATACAATCATTTTGATTATTTTTCTTATTCTTATTCTTATTGTTAGAATATGTGGAATATATAAAATAAGTGTCAAATGTATTTATAATGTATGGACACGTATTGTATTAAATAAAATGTAAAAGCCACATATTATTCATTTAAATACATGTAAACTCATAGAATTATACTTTAATTATTGAGTAATTCTTGAGTATAAAGCATATTAATAAAGTTGACATAATTATTAGCCACTAATTCCAGACTTTTAACACTTATTATTATTATTATTATTATTATTATTATTATTATTATTATTAAGATTTAAGTTTACTTTAATAATAAATTAAACTAAATAAATATAAATGTAATATAAAATAGTTTAATTTAATATAACATTAAGTATTAAGTTAAGAATCAAGCCACAAATGATATAAATACATACATGTAAAATAAGAGTTAAACATTGTTAATTACCTATTTATAAAATCTTTTAAATATAAAAAAAAAATAAATAATTAAATAATAAAACAAACTTCTATTAATTATTATTATTATTATTATTATTATTATTATTATTATTATTATTATTATTATTATTATTATTATTATTATTATTATTATTATTATTATTATTATTATTATTATAATTATCATTATCATTATCATTATTATTATAATCAATTTAAAAAAGTTATCATCAATTTTAATACATATATTTTTTTTAAACTTTTGTGTATATATCAACATATATATATGACTCCCTTCTTTTATACAAACCATACATATATATTAATATATACTAAGCACAACCCATAGCGATGTAATATTAAATATATATATGGGTCACCACAAGCATATATAATGCATTACACAACCACAATAGTTGATGTTCCTCTCAATTAACTAGATTTGTAAGTACATGTATTATACTATTCTTTGCTCATCCAGAACCTCAACACAAGGCCTGAGAAGAGTAAATAATATATTTTTATAAATATTTAATTTAACACTTTTTAATATATATTCGCATTATTTTAATTATTCATTTTTTTTCTATTTTTTTTATTAGTTTATTTTTTTCTTTCTTTCTTTCTATTATCTACTGTTTATAAAAATATCGAAAAAAAGTTTATATTACATAGGAAGAAAAGAAAAATAAATAAATTTATTTACAATGCATTATATATATAACTTTTTTAAACCAATATACTTATTTGTGTATTTATATATTCATTTATTATATACTCAATATATATTAATCAATAATATATATACTTTCAAATATTATTCTAAATTTATGTTTTTTATTATTATTATTATTTTATTTCTTTTTTTTTTTTTTTTTTTAATATTTTAAATCTTTTTTTTTTTTAATAAATAAATTTGATACTTTTATATATATATAATTAATATTTGTTATTTCATTTTGAATCGACTTTAATATGTAATTTTTATGTAAAATTTAAAATTATAATATGGTATCAAAAAATAAAAAATAAAAAATAAATATATATATATATATATTCAAAAGGGTATAAAATCATATTATATTTGATATAATAATAATTAATTATTTGAAAATATTCAAAAAAAAAAAAGTAATAATAATAACAAAATAAAGTAAAATAAAATAAAATTATTGATATATTATAATATTTTTTAATATTAATTAATCTTTTTATATTGTATATTTTAATTATTTTGATAATTTATATATATTGTTGTATAATTTAAAATTTGAAATTATCTACTTTGAACTAATAATTGAATTTTTATGTTTATACATTCATAAATATTGCATTATTGTTTCTATTTTGTAATATATTTCAAAAATATAAATTGAAATTTTAAAACTTTTTATGTAGAAAATTCGAACCCCCAAACCTCAATATTTATGCATTGAAATTTACCATTCGGTGTTAATGGTGGATTTTTATAGGTTGGACAGTATGTAGTATATCCATTTAATAAATCACTAGAAATATATAATCCAAATTCACCATTTCTATTTATATATAATTATTATAATAAAAATAAGATATAAAAAAAAAATTAATTTTTAAATTATAATTAAAGTATTATGATTTTCATTATATGCCAATATAATAATTATAAATATTATCAAATTCTTTTCTCATATTTCTTTTTATTTTTTATAATACGTACCCTCCACCAAATGCTATAAAAGATTTTTCTGTTACTATATTATATTGATTTTCAACAGATCCTCTATAATATTCAATTTCCTTTTTTTCATTATTTAATTTCCAAAGAAAGCATTCACCTGAACCATAAAACCTTTCACTAACATGTATTATTTCTGATAAATAAGCGCCATAAATCTAAAAGGATAAATAAATATATATATTTCAATTATTAATTATATTAAAATATATATTTTATAATGTTTATGAAAAAAAAAAAAAAGTATTAAAAATTTATAATAAAATAAAGTAAAATAGAAAGTATTGATACTATTAATATTATTAACTTACTCCTCCTTCATTATCTAATATACCTAATATCATGGAACCATTTAAATGAGTTTCCTGACATTTTAATAACAAAGTATTTATACTTGATCCATGATCTATTACACTAAATACTAATTCCCATTTATGGCATTCTCTATAATATGGAGGTAATATTTTTCTTAACTATTTTGAATATGATAAATATATAATTTTAATACACATTTATATATATAATGATGACATGGATGAATATTTAATTATATTTTATTATTAAATAATATTATAATTTATAAAAAGTTTACTTTTTCAGCTAAGAACAAACTGATAACATTGTTTTCAAAAGATTTTCTTCCAATTAACTCAATATTAGGTTGAGTGAGAACAGCAGTTATATCATGACCAGTTTCTAAAATAACACTTTTTCTTCTATTTCTACTGTTTTTTCTATCTTTAGCTTTACTATTTAAAAATTTGTCAATATCAATTTCTTGAATAATATCTTCTTCTAGAATTGGAGTGTTTATTCCTATATTTAAAATATCATTAATGTCACAACTTGTTTCATGTGAAATTGGAGAATGTATATAATTTTCACCTTCATTATTATTTTCATTATTATATAATAATGATGATGAGGATTCTTTTTCATTTGAAATTGATTTTAAATGTGCATATAGACCATCAATGTTGCTAGTAGAAAAATTATCATTTACAGAATTATTACTTGTACCATTTTCTGTAATCGAAACCTGCGTTGACGAGAAACATGAATTATTTCTACTTCTAGTTTTAAATAAAAATTGGAATAGACTACTTCTTCGACGTTGAAGTACTGGTTCATTTGAATCATTTGACAATGAAGATTCTGATTTTTGTTTAATTTTATTATATCCTTCCAAATTACATAAGTCATCTCTTAAATTATTTTGACTAGTATTTGTACTACTATTATTATTATCATGAATCTTTCTCAATATATCTTCACTAGAGGTTTTCTCTTCACATGTTATCTCTCCTGTTGTACAAATCCCATTAGTATTTGCTAATGGTACTGGATTGAATGATATTCCTTCATTTACATCATAATTTTTATTTGATATAGATTCATTATTTTTATTAACCGAACTTAATGATTTACTTTTTGTTTCTATACTGTTATTTTCCAAACTATTACTTTCCAAATTATCACTTCTGTTATTACAAATCTCAAGTTTTGAAGTAAACGATATATAACAATTTCTCATTTCATTTATTATTGATTCATGTTCAATTATTGATAAATCTTCGTATGAATCTTTTATTACACTTAATGCTTTATCTATTTTCTTTGGAAGTTGTTCATTAAATGCTAATGTTTCTCTTGGATTACTACTTGATATTGAAAAGTTTCTTTTTTTCAACTCAAAATTAAAAAAAATACTATCATCATCATCGTCATCATTATATTTTTTTATATAATTATTTTTATATTCATTTTCTTTGATTTTAAAAATATTTAAAATTTCATCATCTTTGTAATTATGATGGCCTAGAATTTTATTAGGTGCTGTTCTCGGTATTGAACTTAAACCTGATGATAATGAATGACTCCTTGATAGTTTTCTATTTCTATTGTAATAATTAACTTCATCACTTATTACTTCATTATTATCCATTTTATATATTTATTAACATTTATTTTTATCTTTAACAAAATAAATAAATAAATAAATAAATAATTTTAAAAAAAAAAAATTAAAAAAAAATTATAAAAAAATATTTAGGTACATGGAATTAAATATTTAAAATTTTTTATTTTTCTATAAATTAATTATATGAATTTAAGATTCACAAATGAACAAAGAATTTATTTTTACCTATAAAATTTTCCATGATACATTTATATAATATATTGACTTCTTATCTTCTAATTGTAATTTAATAAATATAAAAACTCTAATTTGAACATTATTATTATCATTTTTATATAGTTAAATTTCTTTTATTTTTAAAAATAGTAATTATTCATATTAATTTAAATTTAACTGATATTATTCAAATTTTAAAAAAAATATATATATATTACTAATAAATTCAAAATGAAAAATACAATAAACTTTTCAGTTTGTTTCCAATAAACATAAAATATAGTTAAATTGTATATGATAATATATGATAAGTTAAAACTAAAAATTTTATTAATTTTAATTGTTGTTTTATGATTTAAAACATATGACTATATCAATTTTATATTTTATTATTATTTTTTTTATTATTAATTATTATTAATAATATTATTATTATAACTTTATTATTATTATTATTACTTTTGTTATATATAGTATATATACATTGTTTTATATTTTATAAAATATATAAAATAATACATAATCATGGAAATTTAAGGATTTGTGCATGTGAAAGTTATTGTGGTATTCAGTATATACTAATATAAACTTACATTCTATTTTTAGTTAAAAAAGCAATAATTAATTATAAAAAGAAGGTTATTTTTTACAATAATTATGTAAATACTTTTTTTTTTTTTCCAATTTCATATATCTCAATTTTGACCAAAAATAGAAATAATTTTAATTAAATTTCATATTAATAATATAATTAATAATTAATAAGATAAATCAAATATAAATTTATTGATTATTAGACTAATTATATATATATATTTGATAGAATAACTGATAAAAAAAATTATATGAAGTAATTAACCAAAAATTTAGTGTATAAATTAAGAATTTCTGAAAAATTATTTATAAAAAAAGGGTTAATTAAATAGATATAGATTCATTATAAAAATATTTTTTTTTAATTTTAACAATTATTGTCTTAATTGACTGAGTAAATAATATCCATTTATTAATAGTTTATTTATATTCATCTTTATGGATTATATATAATTTAATATAATGCTTTTTTCTAATTCCATCCATTTAATATTTCTTAAATTAAAAACGTTCATTATTATTTATAATTTAATTTTATTTTATAATCATGTATAAATATTGGAATTCTTCAATAAAACATCATTTTAAAATTTTTATTAAGATTTTTTTTTACTTTAAAATATATATATTTATATTTTTATTTATTTAATAAAATTAAAAATATAAAATAAAAGTAAAATTTCTGTATACTCATATTTAATATATTTTCATATTTTTTTAAAAAAAAAAAGATTCATATATTATTAAAAAAAAAAAAAAAAAAAAAAAAAAAAATTTATACTAATAGTATTATATAGTTAAAAATTTCTGGTTATACCAAGAAAAAAAAAAAAAATTTTTTTTTAAATTTTAAAATATATTTTATATATTTTATATTTATAAATAATTTAAATTCCTATTATTATTACTATTATTATTATTATTAATTTAAATTATATGTCTTTTTTTTTATATATATACATTTGTATTTATGTTTTTTTTTTGGTTCAATAGATATTACAAATAAATTATATATATAAAATAATATATTAAAGTTTTATATTGAAACTTTATTAAATAATAAATAAATTAAATTAATAAATTAGCTATTTTTTTTTTTTTTTTTTTTTTTTTTTTTTTTGGAAAATTTGATTTTAAAAATCTTTAATTAAATAGATTTATAATAGTATCTTAAATGATATTATTAATAATTTTAAAGAGTTACCAAAAATTTCTCAATAATTATATACATATAAGCTTTTTTTTTTTTAAATAAATAAAAAAAATTTATAGAGATATCTTCATATATTTTTAAACTTTCTCAATAATTATATACATATAAGCTTTTTTTTTTTAAATAAATAAAAAAAATTTATAGAGATATCTTCATATATTTTTAAACTTTAAGTTTATAAAAATCAATATCTCCATTCATATTATGAAAATTTAATTTTAAAATTTTTCTAATAAATATTATTAATAAATTTAACAAATATATATGATAGATAAAAAAAAGTAATGAAATAATATAGGTAAAAATTATATTTACAATAAATATTTTAATGCTTATTATATCAACTAACAAATATTAATTTTATAATTTTAATTTTATTTTATAAAATTTTAATATGCATTATAAAATTAAACCTTAAATTAATTAAAAAAATAATTATGACTAAATATTTGTTCATTTTTAAATATGTATTTTTAAAAATAAAAATATATATATATTGATTGAATATTTGTTCATTTTTATATAAATATTTTTAAGAATAAAAAAAAAGTATTTTGAAGTTATTTAAAAAAAAATTATATAGTTTTAAAAATTTAGTACTTCTTTATAATTTTAATATTTAAATGGTAATTATAATACTTTTTTGTAATTATTAATTCAATATATATTATGAAGACATTCAACAAATATTAATAAATCATAAATATATATATTAAAAAATCAAATGTACTAATAGAATATTTATTATTAAATGATATTCCCATATTAAATAATTAAAAATTATAAAACATATATATAAAAATATACAATCTTTTTAAAATTTTAATAATTTTTTTTTTTTTTTTGACTTTCAATAATACTAATGTAACATTTTATTTTTAATGTTATCTTTAATTACTATTATGTGTAATTATTACAATTATTAGGGAACATTATAGTAATAAAAATAATATATTGATAATAATAATAGCTTTATTTTAAATAAATCTTTGTAATAATTTTTATTAACAACATGATAAATATTATAAAAATCAATATAAAAACATTCGTCATTTTAATTACATAAGCCATTAATTGTTATCCATGTTATATATATAAATTATAAAATTAAAATTAAAAAAAAATTGTTACTTAGATATTCACATATGTATCAAAAATCTTTTATATAATATATATTTTAAATAATATTATACTTTTTTTTTATACTTTTTTTTTACATGTTAATATATTCGTTGGTATATAAAAATTTAAAACATAAATATAAAACAAAAAAATTTAAAAAATAGAGAAAAAAAAAATAAAATGATAAAAAGCTCTTTAAAATTTTCAATATATTTAAATATAATCCAGCCATAAAACTATAAAATTATTATTGTAAGTTTTTATGATATAAAAGATTTAAGAATTATTATAATGAAAAGAAAAACATTATAATCAATGGAAATATTTTGTGAAATTTGATAATTGTATATAATTGTACTTTTTATTAAAATTATTATTTTAATTTTTTTCCTTTTTTTTTTTTTTTTTTTTTTTAGAATTATAAAACTAAATTTAATATAAAAGGAATAAATATGTAATATTGGTAATTGTGAAATTTGATAATTGTATATAATTGTACTTTTTATTAAAATTATTGTTTTAATTTTTTTCCTTTTTTTTTTTTTTTTTTTTTTTTAGAATTATAAAACTAAATTTAATATCAAAGGAATAAATATGTAATATTGGTAATTTTAAGATTAATAATTATTAAATATATTTATATATATTAATTATATATACAAAATATAATTTTTTTTTTTTTTTTTTTTTTTTTTTTTTTTTATTTTTTGATTATTATTTTTTGACTTCTTATTTTTTATTTTAAAATTTTATTATTTAATCATTTTACTTAGTTTTAGCTATTTATTATGTATTAATAATTATTAAAAAAGAATTTTTTTTTCTTATATGATTGTAGGAATATCACAAGTATTTATTCTATTATTTGGTGATTTTAACATAGAGAAATCATTGTTATTTTGAAAAGGTGTAGAAGATGAAATGTTTGGATTGACTTTTGAAAATTTTCTTTTAATAATTTCTATATCTTTTATGAAGTTTTGTTTTGTTTGTTTCAACATATCTTGATATACCTTAATTTCTTCAGTTTTTTCTTTAATATTTGCATCAATAATTGCTATATAAATTATTAATAATAATAAAAAAGAAAAATATGGAGAAAAAAAAGAAAAAAATTAATATATTATTAAATATTTTAGCCTGTTTGTTTATTAATTTAACACTTATTATATATATTATATATAATAAAGTATAAAAAAAAACTTACACTTCAATGCATTATTTTCATCCTTTGCAATAATTAATTTTTCTTTAATTTTTTCAATCTAATGAATTAATTATTGGAATAAAAAATATTAATTATTAATTATTATTATTTATATATTTATAATATATAATTTTATATTTTATTTAAAAAAATAAATAAATATATATATTTTTTAATTTATCTTACATTATCACTATTATTTAGAATAAAGGTTCTATCTTTTTCCGATTTTGTAGTTACTATAGAATTGGATAATTTTTCTTCTAATTCTTTTATATGATTATCAGCCATTTTCTTTAATTCATTTAATTTCATATTTTCTATGTAGATAGCTTTAAATTGAGAGTAAATCATATGGCAATTAGGATTATCACAAAGTTTATCCTTTTGTATTAACAAACTATCCTCATTATCATAAGAAGATGAGGATATTATCGATTTTAATTGATTTGAAAGAGAATTTATTTTATCTTCTTGGAATTTAATTTTTGATTTCTTTTATTATTGTTTTCGTTATTATTTTTTGTTTTATTTGTATTTTTTTTAAATAAAATATAATAACATTAATTTAAAAAAAAAATTATTTTTAACAAATATTCATATTGATAATTGCTAATTATAATATTACAAAATTAAAAAATAATATATTGATATATATATATAATATTAAAATTAATATATATATATGTATATATATTAAGTTTACCTGTTCATTACATAAATCTCTTAAAGATTCTAATGATTTATTATTTTTTATAACATTTCTTTCATTCATTTTTTCATGAGGAATCTTTATAAATCATTATTTCCATAATAATAATATTAAAAAAAAGCAATAATAATAATAATAAATGAATAAATAATAAATTAAATATTTATATTAAAAAAATATATAATTTATACGCTAATTAATTTTAATTTATGGAATGATATATATATTTATACCTTTGCTTCTGAAAGTTGTTTTTTTAATGCCTTTATTAATTTATCATCAGTTTCTGTTTTTGATATTAAAACCTCTATTTTTGATTTATAATCTTTTATTGATTTTTCAAGATTTCTATATATATACAATAAATATATTAATATATATAAACATTAGTATATATATAATATATAATAATATATAATATTTAATATGTATATAAATTTAATTTTTTTTATAGTATTATTATTAATGAATATGAAAATTACTTATTTCTTGCTTGAATAGCATCACATTTTAATTTTTGATTATGTTTTTCATTTTTTAAATCCTATTTCAATTTTAAAAAAAATATATATATATATATTAATATTTATATTATTTTCTTTTAAAAAAAATTACTTGAAATATTATTGTGAATAACAAAACTTTTTATAATACTTCAATATTTTTTAACGCTTTTTCTAATGTAATTTTTCTATCTATTTCTTTTTTCTTTATATCAAAGCGATGACGACTATCTAATTTTAATTCTTTAGCATTGACACCCTTAGTATCATTGATAGATACATAATTACTTAATTGTCTTGTCAATTGATTAACTTTATCCTAATATATATATATACAAAATTAAAAAGTAAAAAACTACATTTAAAATTAAAAAAAATAAATATAATATAAAATACAGTATATAAAATACTTTTAACATTGCGATCTGTTGAGATCTTCCTACATATCCTCCATTTGAATCTAAAATCTATAATTATAAAGTTTATAAAAAAAATGATAATAATAATAATAATAAAAATAATAAATTATAAAATTTATTATTATTAATTATTAAAAAAAATTTATATAAAAATAAGTAATTTTATTTAATTATATTTATAAAAAAAACCTTTGATATTGGAATATCTTCTCCAACTTCCTGAATAAGAGCTCTCTGTGCATTTCTTATTTCAAATGTTAACTTTTGATTATTGATTCTTTCTTGCTCAAGTTTAAGAGTCATCTTTATTCATTATTGTTATTATTATTTGTATAAATTTAATATAAGCATAGATATTAACATATATCATAAACAATAATAATAATAATAATAATAATAATAATTGAAATAATTTAATATATTTTATTTATTAGAAAAATTTCATAATACAATTAAATTATAAAAATGAAATAAAATGAAATGAAAAAAAAAAATAAAAAAAAAAAAATAAAAAAAAAAATAAAATAAAAAATAAAATAAAATTAAATAAAATTTTATAACTTACTTGATTCAATCTTTCTTTCAAATTTTTTTTATCATGTTTTAATCCACTTAAATCACTATTTGAATTCTGTTTTTTAAATTCGTTTTTTATCTTTCTTTCTTCAACTTCCATTTGCTAGTAGAATATAAATAATAATTCCAAAAAAAAAATATAAATACCATATTATTATATATATATACATATGTGTGTGTATATGAACTTTTTATATATTATTTTTAATTTAAAATATTTGTTCTACCTTTAGTTTATTATTTAATGATGCATTTAAACCTCTTTCTTTTTCTAATGCGATAGTTAAATTTCTTGCCTAATTTAGATATAATTTATTAAAAAAATAACATTATTTTTATAAAATCAAATTTAGTAATTATTATACATATATTTTTATAAAAAATTATAATAAATATTTAAAAAAAAAAAAAATAAAATAAAATAAAAAAAAAAAAAAAAAAAAAAGCGTTACAAAATTATTGTTTAATATTTCATTTAATTATATAATTAGCAACTATATATATTAAAATATAAATTTAAATATACCTTTTTTGCTAACTGTAAAATTTTATCTTTTTCTGAACCATTCCAATCTGAAGAAATAATATCCGAAATTGACTTTTCAATAGATTTGGATGAAATATTATCTATTTTAGATAAAAATATAACGTTAATATGATTAATTAAATATATATATAGAATAAAATTACATAAAAATCGATATACAATAACATATTTAAAATATAGTTATTTATACATAATATGCATTTAATAAGAATAAAATTAATATATATAAAATGTTATACATTATAAATATATATGTTAAATAAAAACCAAAAATAATTATAATAATAATTATAATGTACTAATAACAAAAATAAAAATAAAAAAGATAATAAAAAAGAAATAAAAATTATTAATAATAAATTTACCTGATAATTTTTGTTTCAATTTTTTTATTTCATCATTTTTTTTATGTAGTTCATCATTTAATTTTTTAACAGTTTCTTCCAAGTTTTGAATTTTTTTAAATTGTTCAATATTAAAAATACTTATATTTGTGTTTGAATTTGATTTTGTTTTAGAACTTGAATTTGAATTTGAATTTGATGTAGATTTGGAAAGATTTGAATTTGAATTTGATGTAGATTTGGAAAGATTTGAATTTGAATTTGATGTAGATTTGGAAAGATTTGAATTTGAATTTGATGTAGATTTGGAAAGATTTGAATTTGAAATAGAATTAAAAAGTTTTGTTAAAGGTAATGGAGATATACTATTATTTATATGAGTTAAAGTAGATTTATCAGTACTATTAGAGGATGACTTATTTAATGTTATATCCTTTGTACTTTGATTATTAGAAAATTTTATATTCATATTGGATATAGAATGTTTATTTCCAGACTGATTCATACTAATTACCGGTGAAGATGATATAGGAGAAAGCGTAGCTATATTTTTTAAATTTTTTTTTCTATTATAACGTGATGAATCCACTTTTAATATTAAACAAATAATTATTTTTTATTTTTTTATTAATTTATTTATACATAAAATTTAATATGTAATAATATAAATTGAAATCAAAATTAATATAATTTATAATTTCTTCAATAATAACATTAACAAGTATTTTTTTTTCTCTTATCGTTATTATTATTAAAATAAAAATAAAATAAAATAAAATAAAATAAGAAAAATTACCTTTTTTCCTAATAAAATCATTTTAATAATAATAATAGTAATAATAATAATAATAATAATATTATAATTAATCATAAATATTTCATAAAGTACTATATTATAAATTAATATAGAAGAATTGTGTTTTTTTTTTTTTTTTTTTTTTTTTTTTTTTTTTTTTTTTTTACTTTGGTAAATTGTCTATATTTAAACTATTCTTATCACTAATAGATTGCATTTCTTTAATTGGTGAATCAATTGAAGAATTCTAATTACAATTTCGTTATTGGTATATATTATGTTATATAATATTTTATTATACAGTAATAATATATATCATAATAACAATTATATATTTATATATATGAATATAAAGAAAATATAGAAAAAAAATATCATTTGATAACCAAAGTTAATTTTTATTAATAATATTAAATTATTATTATTATTATTCTTTTACCTTGGTAGTTTTCCCAAATAAGGATTCTTCTATTTCATTATCCATCTAATTATTAATATTAACATAAATATTTTAAATTATTAGTATTAAACATCAATGGATTTATTAATTATTCAAAAGTAAGAATACAAACATCTAAACCCATATCTTGATAATTATTAATATTATACATTTTATTCATATCATTTAATTCATCATCCGTTTCATAACTGCTTTGAGAAGAAAAGGATAATCTTCTCATATGATTATTTTCTTTACTAGTGTTATCACTGTCTAGTGACATCATTGTCAAAACTTGTATTTTATTCTATAAAGTTTAATAAGTATTATTAAATATTTTTTTAATGTAAATTATTAAATACTATTATTTAAAAAGATAAAAAAATTAAGAAGTATTTATATTTACTGATATTAAAGTTTCTCTTTTCAACAATTTCTATAATATAAGTATATTTTTTAAGAATAATAATAAAATAAAATAAAACAAAATAAACTTTTTTAAAAAAAAAAATTTTTTTAAATAAATTTTCAAAAATAAATAATTTTAAATTTTAATTTAAACTTTTAAAGTTTCAAAAAAAAAAAAAATTATTTTTTATATCCACAAAAATTAAAGATTTTGAAATTCATTTTTCATTTTTTTTTTAAAAAAAAATGTTATAAATGATTTTATTATTATCATTATTATTATTATTATTATTACTACTACTACTACAACTACAACCACTATTAATATTATAATTATTACTACTACTACTACATCCACTATTATTATTATTATTATTATTATTACTACCACCACTACCACTATTATTATTATAATTATTATTTCTATGACAATGAATAAACTTAATTTAATAATACTTATTATAAAAATATATAAAAAAATAATACATGAAATTTTTTTACGTTAATATTAAAAAATTACATCGGAGGACGAAATAACTTTTAACTTTTCCCATTCATCGATTACTGTCAACAGTAGGTCTAATGGTATAGTATAAAAATTACTTTTCACAATAGGCATAACATTAGTAAGGAATTCCGTAAACCCAACAAAATACAAAATTGGAAAAGAAAACTCTCTCGAAGTTGGTTGAAAGAAGGAGACACAAGTAAAAATTAATATTACAAATTCCTCATTATAACCTGGAATTTTCAAAGATTTCTCATTAATAATCAGAGAAAAATTAATGCAAATTTCATCAATAAATTGAATGAATTGTTGTCTAAATTCTTCAAATTTAGGATATAAAAATATCCAGTGTGTAAAACTAAGTATGTTATTACTTTCACCACAACAACGGTAACATTTGGGCAATTTTTTACATCATTTTTCTTTTTACATAAGGCTTCACATCAAATTTAAATCCTCATTTAATTCTTCCAATCTAAATAAATCCAAGAAAATATTGAGAATATTTTAGTGATAGACGTTGGAAAAAAATTTTTTAAAATCAAATTTAAACTTCTTGTATTTAATTAATCTAATCTTATGAGTATTTCTAATATAAACATTTTTCCAGTAAAACATTTGTGTTATTTTTAGATGTTTATTATTGTTTTTGCATACTACATACTTTTTTCGTTCATTAATGATGTGAAAATGTTAGTATATTTTTGACTAAATTAGAAATATTACAATTTTTTTTTTTTTTTTTTTTTTTTTTTTTTTTTTTTTTTTAGCTGCAATTATTTAGAACTTTAACTTTATTTATTTATTCATTTATTAATTACATAAATATTTTTAAAAAAACACAAAATTAATAAAAAATAAATATTATTTGTCAATTTAAACATAATATTTTTTTTAAATAGTTATGTGAAATAAAAGCAATATTCAAAATAAAATGTATAAATAAATACAGAAAAAAGTTGATAAACAACAAACCACATCTTCAGATTATAAGATTTCTGTTTAAAGGAAATTTGATTCCGAATTAGGCTTTGAACTGACAATATGAAAGAAATTATGGTCTTCTTTTTTAGAAGCATTAGCTTTGCTAGCTTGTCTTACTGCATTTTCAACGTTGACGCTTCTGATTAGTTTGCGTTTATAAGTCGGAATAGTAATTCTTGTTAATCACTAGCCCTAGGCATAGTTTCTGTAAGAGAACTGCAGATCGCATAAAGAATTGCATTTTAAAATAATAACCAGAAATGATTTGGTTATTAAACAAAATATATCATTCCTTTTTATAATTTCAATCAATAATTCAATAATATCTATATCTCTTCCACCAATGCTAAATTTAGGATACTTAAAGTTTAGCTATGGGTAGTCTCTAGTCTTCTCAAATTCATTTTTCTTATATGCCTTAGCCTTGATTGATTTTCCTGCCATATCTCTACTCCAATAAAAGTTGACAATTACTTTTTTGGATTGAAATTTATCTAATTTGTGTGCTAAAATTTTACTTTCTTTATCCCATGTATGACGTCCACAATGCGATATACCTCTAAGTAAATCGGAGATAATTCATTTCGAGCTTTTCCATTTTTTATAATAACTTACCTGAGCAATCACACATTTCGTCGAATGAGGAGGGATGTTAAGTTCTTTAGAAACACAATAAAGGGAAGTAAAGCTATTTCTATTAGAAAATAGAAAATTATTCAATTTAGTATTATCCTGAATTAACTAGTGTCTGTGTACTTCTCGTTCTTTCTTCATTCGATTCAAGTAAATGTGCAAAATACGAAACCTGCCCAATTACTATAGCAGAATCTCAACCAGTTTTATGAGGTAAGGCGAGTGATCAGAGGTCTTAGGATTGAAACAGTCTTAACCTATTCTCAAACTTTAAATATGTAAGTAATAGATTTTTTTTTTTTTTTTTTAGACTTAGAGAAAACTTTATTTAAAATAAAAATAAAATTACATGAATTTAATGAAAAAAAAAATAAAATACATGAAATAAAATATTATTTATTATAAAATTATAAAAGTACGTTAGAAGCAATAACCTCTAACTTTTCCCATTCATCAATGATAACACCACGTCCATTATTGAGAGTAATAATTTCAATATTAGAATTATCTAACAAATCTGTATCAGATCTTTCACTGGGAGGTGAAAAATCATGCCTTATCATTGGGACGTCGACGCTCTCGGCAACGGTTGATTCAATAGAAATAACCGAATACTATTTCATCATCAATCTAAAAAATTGACAAATTAATGATATTACGTTTGTTAGAAACTCCGCAATCCACACAAAATACGGAACAATCGACGAAGTTGAACTTTGTTTAAAAATATTGTCAACTAATGTTCCCCATCATTAACTTTAATTTTTTCATATATTGAACGCCCGCCAAGAAGAGCACTCAATATAAAGTAATAAATATTATTATCATAATCCATTTCTGAACCTTAAGAAACATCCAAGGATTTTTGTTCAATTATCATTGCAAACTTCAAAAAGAGATCATCTATTTTTTTTTTTAACGGCAGCAAACTTGTTTCATCTTTATTAATTAAATATTTGAAAAAATTCATGTAATAAAAAAAAAAAAAAAAAAAAGATAAAAAAATATACAAAACAAAAAAAAAAAACACAAAATAAAATAAAATAAAATAATGGTATAAAATATTCTAGTTTCATTTAATTAAAATTTGTAAGACTTTACAAAGGCATTATTGTACTGAAGTATAATAATTAATTTGCGCTAGCCCTGCTGGCCTGTCTTACTGTTTCTTCAGCATTGACGCTCTTGGTAGTAGTAGTACTATTCGATTTGAACCTATTGAACAAAAATCATTGCTGGCCAATAGCAATAGGTATAAACGATTGAAGAAGAGTCGTAGTAACCACCAAGAATAGAGTATCAGAATAAGCACCTGATTTCATCTGGCATTTATATAGATCCTTCCATTCCCTTGTACTGTTATTAATACTTCTTCCCCCAAGAAGGAAATTAAACACTTTTTCACACACACTAGAATCAACATAGACATTATTTTCAATACTATTACTAACATTACTAATAATACTATTACAAATATTACTATAACTATTATTACTATTACTATTATTACTATTACTATTATTACTATTATTACTATTACTATTATTACTATTACTATTACTATTACTATTATTACTATTACTATTACTATTATTACTATTACTATTACTATTATTACTATTACTATTATTACTGTTGCTATTATCATTATTACTATTAACAATATTATTTGTTAGGTTGCAACGATTAAAAGCATTATATAAAAATAAAATTTTATCATTAACTTTACTACGAATATGATTGAAAAATGGACTATCAATAAACCAATGTCTTACCTATTATTTATTACTTTTGCAACAGGAACAAAAAATGGGTCACATTTGATCTATTATTTTTGCAACTTTAGCAATTCTAGCATCTAATCTATATCCGCTTCGTGCTCTCAATAGCCAATAGAAACCATATGAAAGATCAGGATATTCATAACAAAGCTTTATAAAATTTGATGTTTCTTCGAATTTGTTTTTGTCATAAAATTCAGCTTTAACAGAATTGACACAATCGGATAGATCATCTCCTTTTTTAGGAATAGATATAATACTTGCTTCATTCCAAGTGCTAGGAAATTCTCCATTTCAAATTCTAGAGTATATCTTCTGTAAACAATTTAAACCAGAAGCAGAATTATTTACTAAATTTTCGTCATCCGGAGGAATTAAAGCTTTATAAAATTCAATAGGAATTTTATAAAACTTTAATTTTTCCCTTCCTAACAAATAAAAAAGAAATAAAACCTAGAAGTAACATCTTTAAAATAGATAGTGTGATGTCCATTAAATTCTCCCCAGATTCATCATTTATTGAACCACTAGGGCGAGATTCACCCTTCGTGGAAATAGATGATGATCCTGTATTTTCATTATGCCTTATCAGTACGACGTCGACGCTCTTGGATAAGTTTGGTATTTTACAATACCTATCAAATAATAGCTCAAATGAACTACTTATGATAGGTATTGCACTTGTTAAGAATTCCGCCAAGCCCACAATTTTTGGAACAGGTGACTCAGATGAACCTTTGAAAAGTAGTTCATTTAATTGTCTCTGTTCCCCACTATCGAAATGTAGCTCATTTAAAACTAAAGTCCCACCAAGAAGGAACAAGTATATATAATGATTGATATAATCTTCAAAATCAGAAATAGAGTCATAGGAAGAAAGAGGATTAAACGCTCTAATCTTCCTAAGGAATAAAACATAGAGATCATCGATGAAATTTAAAGAATTCTATCTAAAAGATGCAAGAGCATCGCATTTAAAAATCCAATGTTCAAAAGATTGTTTATCTTCGCCACAACAGGGGCAAGACTTGGGACAATCTTCTGAAACTCTACCCATTCTAATAGCAATAGTAGTATTGTATTTATAACCACAGCGTAAACGTATAATCCACGAAAACCCTAAGTTGAATTGGGGATATTTTAAGCTAAGCATAATTATAGCTTTATTGTTTGAGAACTTGTTACTATCGTAGTTTTGACCTTTAATACCTTGAAATCTGGAAACTGATTTCCAGTAACGTTCTAAAATATCGTCATATTTTTCACATTTATATTTTTTTGATTTTTTTATACAGTGTTCTTGATTCTTTAGTCCAGGAATAATGATACATTTTGGGAATAGATTTAATAAGATCCTTTATAATACAGTTTGATTTACTCCATTTTGCAAAAGATTTAATCTGTAAGGCTGCGCAGACACCAGCAATAGGAGGAATGCTTAGATCTCGAGATAAAGCATAAGTGCTCATAATAGAATTATGTCTAATATAATCATTGTCTTCTGAATTTGTTTTACCATTTTTAGAGAAGGAGCCGATACACTAAAATAGACCAGTATTAATTAATGTTTGAATTCTGGCCGTTCTAGATTTGTTTGAACTAATTGAAATGAATAAACTAATGCATTCTTCACGGTTGCGAAAACCAAATTGTTCAGTTCTAATGAAATTGTGTGAGAGTGAGTAAGTAGATATTCTATCTGTTATAAATTTTGAAATGATTTTCAGTCCAACATTTATGAGAGAAATACCTCGATAATTACTACAATCTGATAAGTCACCTTTCTTAGGGATTAATACAATTTTTTTTTTTTTTTTTTTTTTTTTTTTTTTAACGGCAGCAAACTTGTTTCATCTTTATTAATTAAATATTTGATAAAATACATGTAATAAAATAATAAAAAAAAAAAAAAGATAAAAAAATAAACAAAAAATAAAACACAAAATAAAAATAAAATAATGGTATAATATATTCTAGTTTCATTTAATTAATAATTGTAAGACTTCACAAGGCATTATTATACTGAAGTATAATAATTAACTTTGACTTCGCAATGTTAATCATAATTTTAAGATACAAAATTATGATCTTCATTGGTTGCGCTAGCCCTGCTGGCCTGTCTTACTGTTTCTTCAGCATTGACGCTCTTGGTAGTAGTAGTACGATTCGATTTGAACCTATTGAACAAAGACCATTGCTGGCCAATAGCAATAGGTATAATCGATTGGAGAAGTGCCGCAGTAACCACTAAGAACGGAGTATCAGAATAAGCACCTGATTTCATCTGGCATTTATATAGATCCTTCCATTCCCTTGTACTGTTATTAATACTTCGACCTCCAAGAAGGAAATTAAACACTTTTTCACACACACTAGAATCAATATACACATTATTTTCAATACTATTACTAACATTACTAAAAATACTATTACTAATATTATTATTACTATTATAACTATTACTATTATTACTATTACTATTATCATTATTACTATTAACAATATCATTTGTTATGTTGCCACGGTAAAAAGCATTATATAAAAATAAAATTTTATCATTAACTTTACTACGAGTATGATTGAAAAAGGGACAATCAATTAACCAATGACTTATCCATTGTTTATTACTTTTACAACAGGGACAAAAATTAGGACACATTTGGTCCACTATTTTTGCAGCTTTAGCAATTCTAGCATCTAATCTATATCCGCTTCGTGCTCTCAATAGCCAATAGAAACCATATGAAAGATCAGGATAGTCATAACAAAGTTTTATAAATTTTGATGTTTCTTCGAATTTGTTTTTGTCATAAAACTCAGCTTTAATAGAATTGATTTTCATATCTCTTTTCCAATAAAAATCCTTGATTTTATTATCGTTATTACCTCTTTTCTCTAGTTTACGTTTAAGAGTTCTACTTTCTTTTGTCCATGTATATTTTCTAGATTTTGGAATATTATTAACTAAATAGGAAATAATACAATTTGAATTTTTCCATTTATCAAAACATTTGACCTGAGACAAAGCACACTTAGCTGACAATGGAGGAATATGTAAATCTTTTGAAATAGAATATACATTAATAAATGATTTGGCTTTTTGTATACCTGCAATCCATTTTAATCCTTTATTAATTAATTTCTGAGTATTATTTGTTCTCGTTTTATTCGAACCAAGTAAAGGTGTAAAGTAAGAGACTTTACTAAGTACATAAGAGTTAATTATAATCTTCTTAAATGGAATAGGAATTTTGGAATTTGAAAGAAATTTACTAACAGAAAAGAGAGCTTTAGTTACTTTAGAGTTAAGTAATTTAATAATAGGTTTCAACGATAAGCTTTTATCAAATGGTATACCTAAATAGGTATAACATTTAGTTATTGGAATTGGTTGACCAGCAAGATAAAAAGTAGGATCTCTTTTATTTTGAAAAAGAGGTATGTCTGGTCGAATCACCATCGTTGCACACTTATTAATTCCAAAATTCATCATATTAAATTTAGCCCATTCATTTACCTTCTTAAGCATTTTTTTCAACTTAGTTCTTGACGGTGCGCATAGAACAATATCATCTGCAAAGAGTCCACCACAACATCTAGATTCGCCTAAAGGAATTCCAAGTTCTGAAGCATCATTAAAAATGTCATTAATAAAAAGATTGAAAAGAATTGGTGATAGTGGACAACCTTGTCTAACTCCTTTCATAATATTAAAAGATTCCGAATATTGATCATCAATTTTAACACTAGCTTTGGATGTCAAATATAGATTTTTTATAAATTGATAACATTTACCTCTAATACCTAAAGCATCTAATTTATATAAAATATTACCTATTGGAACAGAATCATATGCCTTTTTTAAATCTAGAAAAGCTAGGTAAGTTTCTTTATTATCATTTTTACGCCTTTGACAAATTTCTCGAATTGAAATAAATAAACTAACACATTCTTCTTTAGTACGAAATCCAAATTGCTCTGGCCTAATAAAATTATTTTTAAGTCCATATTCTGAAATTCTTTTGGAGACTATTTTCGAAATGAGTTTAATACCATTGTTAATCAGAGAGATACCTCGATAATTGTCACAATCAGATAGATCATCTCCTTTTTTAGGAATAGATATAATACTTGCTTCATTCCATGAGCTAGGAAATTCTCCATTCCAAATTCTTGAGTATATCTTCTGTAAACAATTTAAACCAGAAGAAGAATTATTTACTGAATTTTCGTCATCCGGAGGAATTAAAGCTTTATAAAATTCAATAGGAATTCCATCCGGGCCTGAAGCTTTAAAATTTGGAGTAGCCAAAATTGCTTCTCTAATTTCTTCTATACTGATGTCTTGATTTATATCCCATTCATTGTGTCTCGTATACCTAATTGTTCCATTGGAAAATTTATTATACCATTCGATTAATGCACTATTGATATCAGAATGGCTTGAAGCAAGTTTTTTATAGTGATTGTGCCATACTTCTAACTGTTCTTTAGTAGAAGTAGCTAATTTACCATTTTTGTCCTTTACTGGAGAATTTGACATATTTTTAAATTTATCTACTTTTGCTGTTGTTTTAAGCCATTTCCAAGCTTTCTTAGGGTTATGAGATTTCATATATTCACATCCTGTATTAATCCAATGTTGGTATTCAGTTTTCCTATAAATATTACACATATGATGAATAATTTTACACATTCTATTATATTTATCAATTAATTCTTCAAATTCATCTAAATTATGATAAGAACCTCTTCTTTTAATGGATTTATATAATTTCATTTTGAGTTTTTGCAAATTAAATATTTTCTGCGACATATGAAAAAAAGATTTTCGAACTTCTGAAATTGACGTGATATTAAGTTCCTTAGCAATATTGAATGAAGTTGAAATAAATTTCTTTGAAATATCATCAATACTAATATTAGGATCTGGAATCACTTCCTCTAATACACTAAAATAGTTGTTGTCAAAAATTGATTCTTTTTCATTTATACATTTTAATATATCCCATTTAACTGTCTTTTTAGGCAGAGAGAAAGAATTATCTGAATTAACTGATGAAAAACATTTACCTTTTATTAATAAAGGTTTATGATCCGAAATGGGGGGAAAGTCAATAAAAGTACCATATGAAAGTAAATCTAACATATGATCATTGACAATCGCATGATCTATATCAGATTCTCTATTACCTCTACTCCATGAAATTGGGGAGCCCCATAAGGGAAGAATTTTCCAATTACTAAATTTAGAGAGCAAATTACTTAATTTCTCAGTAGGTAAATTAAAATCACCAACCAACATTGAAGGATGAGAAGAGTGACTATTTAACCAAGACAATATTTCAATTCTAGCAGCTCTAGCATGAAGGCTATGGCCACTATGAGGTACGTACACATTACCAATAGAACATTTAGTGAAATTCCAAAAATTATAAGTATACAAGGAAATAATATACTCATAAGTGTTGTTTTCAAGAGAGGCTTGACAAGAATTATGAAACCCTATATAAAGTCCTCTTTTACCGGGAATTTCATTATTAGCTTTTTTGAAGAAATGTTTGTAGTTTTTTAATGATACTCGACATGGATATTTACTGCTAGAACCTGAACCATTTCCTGTTTCCTGAAAGCATAAGAAAAGTGGTTTGTACATTGAAATAAAGAATTCAACACTGTCTTTTTTATCAAAGTTCCATCCATTAGTATTCCAACTGACACATAGAGAAAATTCTTTAACTGTATTATTATTAATATGAGTGTTATTAATATTATTGGAATTATTATAATTGATTGAACTGAAATTTGAATTTGAATCTGAGCTTGAAACTGAATTTAAACATAAATTTGAAATTGAACTTGATCTTGTACTTGAACTTGAACTTGAACTTGAACTTGAACTTGTACTTGAACTTGTACTTGAACTTGAACTTGAAATTGTACTTGAACTTGGACTTGAACTTGAACTTGAACCTGTACTTGAACTTGTACTTAAACTTGTACTTGAACTTGAACTTGAGCTTGTACTTGAACTTGTACTTGAACTTGAACTTGAGCTTGTACTTGAACTTGAACATGAATCTGTATTTGAACTTGAATTTGAATTTTGACTTGAATCTGCATTTGAATTTGAAGTAGTGAATAAGTTGATATTATAAGATGAATTCACTTTTTCTGATAAGGCAAAATGTTTCCTTTTGAGTGAAGAAAAACTGTATTTATGATTCCTTTTGCTACAATTAATAACGTTAATTGAAGCACGTTTGAAACTATTAACAATACAATCAGTAATAGATTTTTTTTTTTTTTTTTTTTTTTTTTTTTTTTTTAACGGCAGCAAACTTGTTTCATCTTTATTAATTAAATATTTGATAAAATACATGTAATAAAATAAAAAAAAAAAAAAGATAAAAAAATAAACAAAAAATAAAACACAAAATAAAAATAAAATAATGGTATAATATATTCTAGTTTCATTTAATTAATATTTGTAAGACTTCACAAGGGCATTATTATACTGAAGTATAATAATTAACTTTGACTTCGCAATGTTAATCATAATTTTAAGATACAAAATTATGATCTTCATTGGTTGCGCTAGCCCTGCTGGCCTGTCTTACTGTTTCTTCAGCATTGACGCTCTTGGTAGTAGTAGTACGATTCGATTTGAACCTATTGAACAAAGACCATTGATGGCCAATAGCAATAGGTATAATCGATTGGAGAAGTGCCGCAGTAACCACTAAGAACGGAGTATCAGAATAAGCACCTGATTTCATCTGGCACTTAAATAGATCCTTCCATTCCCTTGTACTGTAATTAATACTTCGACCTCCAAGAAGGAAATTAAACACTTTTTCACACACACTAGAATCAATATACACATTATTTTCAATACTATTACTAACATTACTAAAAATACTATTACTAATATTATTATTACTATTATAACTATTACTAATCAGTAATAGATGTTAATTCTTCTTCATTACCTACTATTTTAATTTTAAAGAATGCATCATTAAAATTAGCAATACGTTTAACTGATAAAACCTTATCATTTAACTCATTCAGAGTTTTCTTTAAATGTCTTCTCATTTTGATTTCTGGCCAAGATCGAAGTCCGCGGATAAAGAGTAGTTTCGTATTCTCCATTGGTATACCGTGGCACCTTGAACCTCTTAGAATGGGATTAATACAATAGAAGCTGAGTTTTTTTTTTTTTTTTTTTTTTTAGACAGGGAAGAGAATACACTTCCAAAACTTTATTAATTTGTTATAATTAGTAAAACATCTTAACCTGACCAATAAAAAATACTACACTAAAAACACTTAATATTCATGAAAATAACATATATATTTAAAATTCAATTCATTTTTAATTAAATTCTTAAACACAAAAAAAAAAAAAAAAAAAAAAATATTCAAATTACTTTCTTTTTTATTTTATTTTATTTTATTATATTTTATTTTAATAATTTAATCTTTATTTACTTAGAAATTATTATTCAATTATGTGATTTGATTGTTTGTAAATGATGTTTGATTTTTAATTAAGTTTATGTATTATTATTTTGTTTTACAAGGGAAAAAAAAAAAAATAAAAAAATAAAGAAAAATCTTATTTAATATTGCTTTTTTTTTTTTTTTTTTTTTTTTTTTTTTTTTTTTTCCATTTTTTATAAACAAAAAAAATTTTTTCTTTTTTATTTACAATATATTTTTTTACAAATAAACTTCACTTTTTACAAATTCTCTTGACTAGCTTAGTATTATTTGTGTTATTTTTGTTCATTTTTGTTTGGATTTTTTATTTTTTTCTTTTTTTCTTTTCACTTTTTTGATCTTTTTTTAATTTTTTATTTTAATTTTTAATGTCTTTTTCCAATAGATTAAATTTAATTCATTTATAAGTAGTAAGATGGTCTTTCACCAACACCACCAAACTTATCGAAAACAATACCAGAAATTGTGTAGTTAAGCTTATCAGCGTTTTCTCTAGTATCAGCTTCAGCGTAAACACGAACAATATCTTCAGTACCAGATGGTCTGACGAAGCAACGACCATTTGGATATTTCTTTACTTCAGCGAAAATAATATCTTGAAGTTCCTTTGGTGATTCTAATTCAGTATCAGCTTTAATACATTTGAATTGATGTCTATCAGCAACCTTAACTTTTTCTTGTCTGCTTGGAAGATCAGTGTATTGAGAATCCCATTGTTCTAAAGTCCATTCACGAACAGTTAAAATAGCTTCAACTAAAAGCATATCAGAAATAGCATCACCAACAGCTTGGTTAATAAGTTCAGTTAATCCAGTTAAGCTTTCAATAGCCTTTTCTTGTTCTGGAGTAGAACCCTTAGCACTCTTGAAAGCCTTAATAGCGGCATCACTGAAAAGAACAGTACCGTGACCATTAGCTTCAAAGTAAACACCAACATCGTACTTTAAGGCTTCGTGGTGAAGGTGCTTAACACCAGTTTGAGTGAAAGGAACTGGAACGTTAAGCTTGTTACGAAGGTAATCAGTAGAACTACCGTTAGCGTAAGCAGTTTGAACAACACCAATCTTAAGTGGACTTTTACTACCATCTTCTCTTTGAACTTCAATGTTAGCAATCTTTGCCATATCCATAATGTAACCAGCAGCTAAAGAGGCAATCTTATCACCATCTAAAAGTCTAAACTTGTTATCTTTTCATATATATATTATTTTTTTAGAAAGTATTAAGATATTTATTAGATAAATTATTGTTTCATAAATAATATATTTTATCATTAAAAAAAATACAACTTCATAGTTATATATAATTCTTTTCCTCTTTTAATTATACATTCCATAAATATATATACATATTTAATATATATAGTATTTGATTTTATTTATAATTTTTTTATTTACTTATTGTTATATAAATTTATTCGTAAAAAAAAAAAAAAACTAATATTTACCTTTGTCAGCATAATAATAAACAATACGATCAGCATCACCATCAAGGGAGCAAGCACGAATTCCTGGCTTTAAATCTAATCCTTCTGGTTTAGCTTGGTTTAACTTAACAAAGTCAGCACCACACTTAAAGTTAAGCTTGCCCTTAGTTGTAATTTGGTCATTTTCAACCTTAATGGCAATATCATCACCCATAACCTTAATTAATTCCTTTAACTTTGGAGCACCAACACCATTGGCACAATCGACATGAAGTTCAGATAACTTTGGCTTGCCAGCCTATTATAATAAATACATTATAAAAAATATTTTAAAATTTAATATCTATACCTTAAAAAAAATAATTTAATAACAAATTATTATTACATAATACTTACAATAAACTTCTTGAATGCAGTGTGTAATTTGTTATAGTAACCATCAGTAGTTGGTTCACCGTAGGCATCTGGAGTACCCTTAGTGTTAATACATCTAACCATATAATGAAGTTGTGGAGTAGTTAACATATCATAGTTCTTAATATCTGCCTTCATGACATTAAGACCATCAAGTAAAGCCTTAACTAAAAGTTCACCACTTGGTCTATTTTAATTTAATCAAATATTTTATATAATTTTTTAAAAAATAAATATTTATTTATATTTAATAAATTATAAAATTTTAAATTATACTTATTTTGAATTATTTAAATTTAATATTTACCTAGTATCTCTAGCAATAACAACACTAGAGTTAACATCCATTGGGATCTTTTCTTCATCAATAACCTTTTTTAAGGAATCTAACATAGCATCTTCTGTTTCAGCATTAGCTAATTCAGTAGCGTAACCTTCCCAAGATTGCTTTAACATTTCACCCATTGGTTCAACCAACTTGACACCATTATCCTATATATTATTGTGTTATTAATTTTTATAATATTATTATTTTATTTTTATTATTATTTTGTTATTATTATTATTATACAACAATTTCAGTATTTTTAAAAATACGTAATATGAAAACATACAGCTTCTGGGTTGTGAGAAGCAGTGATCATAACACCAATAGTCTTGCCAAGAACCTTGGAACGAAGAACAGCTAAGAGACCAATACGGAACATAACAGATGGAAGTAAGTCACCCCTTTTTTTAATAACAATAATAAATTATTAATAATAAAATTAATATTACTTATAAAATAAAAAAAATAACGTTTCATCCTTTATATTTTTAATAATAAGGAAATATTTAGAAATGGTTATATTGAAAATATTATTATTTTTTAATACATATATATTTCCTTTATATTTTCTTTATATTTTATTATTCGTTATTATTCAACTATTTATTATAAAAACACCAAAACTACCATTTGTAAATAATAAATATCAATTATATCTATTATCTTCTTTTTGTTTATTAAATTATTTTCTTATTAAAACACAGATGTAATAAAAACAAAACCAGAAAATAAAAAATTATATATATATATAATAATAATTATAATAATAAATAATGAAAAAAAAAACTATTTATAAATAAATATTTACTTAGTACGGAAACCAGCAGTACCATATGTGTAAGTAACAGCTGGTTTTGGCCAAGCCTTAGCGGCAGTCTTAATAGCTTCAGTAGTAATTCCTCCAAAAGACATTTTGTATTCTACAATTTATAACATTTAATTAATAATATTTGATTAATAAATATTTAAATTATTTTTGATATACAAATATTATTATCAAAATAAATACATTCTATTAATTTGATTTATATAAAATAAATTCTTTAAACCATTCTTTTGAATATAATATTTTTAAAAACCTAAATTCAAGTATTAATAAAATCATTATCACTTACTTCTAATATTTATTAGTAAATTTAACTAATTAAAAAAAGAGTGAAGAAAAAAAAAGAAAAAAAATTTTTTTCTTGGTTTATTCATATTTATAGATTAACTATGATCTTTTAAAATGTATTTGACATAATTTATTAAATATGAAAATTGTAATATATTGAATTACATAGTCAAAAATATAATGTAATATATAAATGTAAAAATAGTATCATACATTAAATATATATTTTATAATTTGTATTTATTTATTTATTATTAGTATTTATTATCTATTGTTTATTATTTATTATTTATTATTTATTATTTATTATTTATTATTTATTATTTATTATCTATTGTTATTTATTATTATTTATTTATCTATTATTTATTGATTGATTATGTATTATTTATTATTTATTATTTATTATTTATTATTTATTATTTATTATTTATTATTTATTATTTATTATTTATTATTTATTATTTATTATTTATTATTTATTATTTATTATTTATTATTTATTATCTATTATTTATTGTTTATTTATTTATTATTTTAGTATTTTAGTATTTAAATTATTATTATCAAATATTAATAAATTATTAATAATTACAACTTTTATTAAATATTATATTTATATATCATTATATATTAATAATATTAAAATGAAACTATTTATATATAATTGATAATAATAATAAAAAAGAAAAAAGAAAAAAAGCCTTTTAATAATTAAATAATATGAAATATATTAATTTCTAGTTAAAATATATATATTAATATATATTAGAATGTAATAGAACAATTTTAAAAAGATTTTTTTTAAAATAAAAAAAAAAAAAAAAAAAAAAAACGGTTAATAATAAATAAATATATTTAAGATTCTATAAATATTTTTTTAAATAAATTTATATTCATATTATATATTCAATAGCAATTGACACTTTTTTATTATTAATACTAATTAAAAAACATTAATTTATAAAAAAAAAAATAATAAATGTTTAAATGTTAAATATTTTATATTTGATTTGTTAATATTAATCAAGAAATTTCTTATTTTTATTCTTGAAAATGAAAAAAAAGTATAAAAGTATTTCATTTTTAATAGCAAATAAAAAACAATAATATTAAATTTATGTATTTTTTTAATAAATATATATCATTAAATTTATAAATTTATTTATTTATAATTTTTGTTTTATAAATTAATGAAAATCATGATTTTTTTTTTTATTATTATTTTTTAAAACACGAATAAAATTAAAATCTATACTATTGTATTTAGAAATACAAATATTACATAAAATAATACAGAAAAATAATTAATAATAATTTATGTAGTGAAATATAATATTAAAAATAAATAAAATAAAAATTTTATTATATTATATTATATTATATTATATATAATATAATATAATAAAATAAAAAAAATAAAAATAAAATAGAATAAAATAAAATAAAATTAAATAAAAATAGATGATGTTCATTTTAATATTTATGTATATATTGCAATATAAAAAAACTAAAATATATATTTTTTAATTTTTATATATATATATATATATAAAAAAACTAAAATATATATTTTTTAATTTTTATATATATATATATATTGAAAATTTTAATATTTAAAATTTAATATATTTTTTCATTTTTTGAAACTCAAACTTTACTAAAATTTAAATATATTTATTTATATATAAATTAATTTGAAATGAATAAACTAGTCGATTTTTGGAAATTAACAAAATTAAAAGGTGAATTTTCCAGTCCGCCTGTTTCTCCAATATTTCTATACCTTTTAGAACTTACAGAGCTTTTACTTGATTTTCTACTTAAATCAAAAATGTCATTACTAAATCTTTTACCCTTTCTTTTTCCTTTTTTTTTATTATTATGAGTTGAAAATATAGAAGATTTACTATTATATAAAATATCTTTTTCATATTCATCCAAATCATCGTCATTATCATCATTAACTCCGAAACTTCTTGAGGTGAAATTATTTGAAGTAAATCCTTGGTCAAAATAGGATGCACCAAGACCACTTTGATCTCTAACTACAACTTCAATTGGATTAATTATACCACTTGTATTATCAGTACCAAGCGATTCTCCTGGGTTCCAACCCATACTTTGTAATAATTTAAAGCCTTTGTTATTATCAGAAATTGGATTTGCATTTTCACCAACTTTAGAACCAAGTTGTGGTTTATTAACTGATGATTTTCCTTTATTATTATTGATAGCATGATATCTACCACGTCTCCTTGTTATATCTAAATTACGTTTTCTAACATCCATAATAGAATGACGTTGAGCTTCCGTTTTACTGAATACGGTTTCAACAATACTATTCCAATTTTCTGGAATTCGACTTCGAGAGGTACGAATAAGATTAGAAATTTTTATTTTTCCAGAACCTCTTGTTTTTAATTTAACACCATACTCAATGGCAATCATACCCACACTTTTTCTTAGTTCAGAAGGAAGACTTCCTAATGGAATACTTTCAAACCCATCAGTAACAAATTCTTTTATTGTAGTATTAACGCGTTTTAAATATTTAAACACTTCAGGGGAAGTTTGAAGTCTATTTCTTTTTTTAGATTTAAGAACTTTTTCAATTCTTTTATTTTCCTGTTTTAGGTTTTCCTTTTTCTGTAAAAGATATTCTCTTTTTTGTGCTAATTCTTTCTTTTGAAGTTTTTTCTTTTGCAAACGAAGTAATTGATCTTGATTACTATTTACAATTGCATTGAATTTTGAATTTTCAAGTTTCTCCAAAAAATTTTTATCATCTAAATTCCATGTATTTTCACCACCTTCAAATTCATCATTATATAAATAATCATTATCATTAACATTTATTAATAGATTCTTTTGACCCAATTTTTCCTGTAATATATTATTATTTAATTCTATATAATCATCATTTTCAGTGACGTCATTATCGCCATCGCTATCATCATCATCATCATCGTCATCATCATCATCATCATCATCATCACCCTTATCAGCACCATCATGACCTAAATCATAGTTCTCATTTTTTTCAATGTCAGTTTCATTTAATAACATTACTTCATTATTTTTATCAAAACAATTTATCGTATTAATATTCATATTATTATTTATTAGCACATCATCATTATCATTATCGTCGTCATCATTTACATTTTCATAAAATAAAGTTTTTTTATTATCCAACAATGTTATTATATCAATATCTTCGGTAGTATTACTATCATCATTAACTTTAACGTCTCGGGTATTTTTACTTTTTTCAATATTTTTTAAATTATTATTATTAATATTACTATTAATTGATGAGGAATTATCATTACTATTTATTTTATTTTCTTCTTTCAAGTCTTTTTTATCAAGTTCTGATAATGCTTTTTCCATTTCAATAACAGATTGATTATTGTTTTCAACTTCAATAATCTTTTCATTTTTCTTAGTGATAGTCGTATTATCCTTTCTTTTATTATTTTTCTTTCCCTTCTTTTTCTTCTTTTTTTTATTATTATTCTTATCATTTCCATTACCAGTTACTATTATTGAATTATTTTTATCTTCAATTTTTTTATTTATTTTATTATTTAAGGTATCCTTATTCAACTCTTCGGACTCGTCTGAAGAACTATCACTACTATCAGAAGGTAATTTATTTTCTAATAATTTAATTAAATCCATTTCCATTTCAATGGGTTCTATTTCCCCTCCTACATCAGATTTCATAATATTTTTAGCAAAAGTGGAATTTAAAAATTCAATTTCATCCTCTACACTTTTATTATCTGTAGCTTTATCCAATACTTCATTATTTATCTCATTGTTACTTTCTTCAGTGTCATCTTTACAATTTTCTATGTAATCTTTTATTATATCATCATCCATGTAATCATTAAATATTGTTTTATTCAAAATGTCAAATGCATTATTACTTATTACATTATTATCATCATTATCATTATCATTTCCAATATCAACATAAACATCATCATCTATAATAATTGGTCTTTCATTAGTTGGATTAATATATGTTTTACTCTTTTTAGCATTTCGCTTTTTTTTCTTATTTTTTTTCTTATTAGTTACTTCTTTAATTTCAATGTAATCTTGTTCATTAATTATTCTTGTATTATAATAATTGATTTTTTCTTTTTCAAATACAGTATTTAAATTTTGCAATGTTGAATCTCCATTAACATCTATAAAAATAAAATCATCCATAGTCTATTATTTACTTTGTTAAATTCTATAATAAACAAGTTTATTATAAATAAAAAGGTATAAATAAAATTGTTTATAAAATTAGGGTATATTTTCTTTTTCTAAAATATTAAAAAAAAAATATTTAAAAATATTAATATCAAAATAATAAAAAATACATTATTTTAATTTTTATTATAAAAATATTAAAACATTTTAAAAAAATATATATATATAAATACTATCAATAATATACTATTACTAATTTTACTTATCCATTAAATATAATATTTTATAAATTATTAATAATTATTATTATTATGTATTATTAATTAATTATATATATTTTTAATAATATATTTTTAATAATAGTAAAAAAAATATATATATAATTAATTAATAATACATAATATTTTATTTCATTAAAGAAAAAAAAATCATCGATTATCAAATATCATTTTAAATAATAAATATTATAAGGTTAATAATTAAAAGAAAAATACAACACTTTTTTTTAAAAAAATAAAAAAAAAAAAATTGATTATATTTTATATTTGCAAAACTTATTGTATATTTAATTCTTTATCTATTTTTAACAACTAATTAATATGGAAAAACTCTTTATTTTTTTAAACTTATTACATAAAATATTTAATGTTAAAATTTATTATAAGAATAATAAAATAGAGAAATAAATGTAAATTATTTCATGTTGAAATCTATTAAAAATATATAATAGAAAAAAAAAATGTTAAAACAGTTCAAATATAAAAAAAAATTTTTTTTTTTATTCTTCTATTATGTTTATGCCTTCTATCTTTTCTATTCATAATACACGTTATATTTTATGATCAATCTCTTAAATTTTTAATAAAGTAAAAATAAAATTTATCTTTTTCCTTAAAACATTTAAAACATAATTTTTTTTTTTTATTATATATTGGTAATGGGTTCATTATATCTTCTAAAGTGAAACCATATGTAATAGAATAATCAGAAATCTTTTCTCTTTAACAAATCATTCAACATTATTGCCATGAGATTTAATTATATTCTCAACCCTTATTGTATTATCAAAAATCAATTCATTAAATAAAAGTGTTTCCTAGGAAAAATTAAAAACCATCAAATATTGAAAAGAAAAAAAAAAAAAAAAACGTTCAAAAAAAGCATTGGTAAAAAATAATTAAAGAGCAATAAATAAATATTATGATAATTATATTATTTTGAATTTTCTTGTTAAAATATTTCAATTTTAAAAATACAAACAATTATTATTTTTTCAATTATTAATTATATTAATAATTTCAAAATAAAAATTAATTATTTCAAAATAAAAATTAATTTAAATATTTGAAATTATCAAAATTTATTTATTTTATTCTCTTATATTTTTAGTATTCAATAAAGATATATATATATATTAACCTATTTATTTGTTTATATTTTTTTTATTATTAATTTAATTTTATGATTAAATTTACAATGATTACTCTCTTGCATTAGAATTCAAATTTTCAGTTCAGTAAAAATATTATTATTATGGACGATTTTTTTAGCAGTAATTTTTAACAGAATTAATTCATAAATTCTAAAAATGAAAATGAGTATTTTCTTGTTGGTTGATGAGAAGAAAAAAAAAATGAATTATAAATAAAAAAAAAAAAAAAAAAAAAAAAAAAAAAAAAAATTTAAACAAAAATGTAATTCAAAACTTTAATTACTGTCATTACTAATCTTTTAGGTTTTTTCCCATTATTTGATTTTTTTCATTTTTCCTAGGAAACACTTTCACTATAACGAAATGATTTTTGATAATACAATAAAGGCTGAATGATTTTTTAAAGAGAACAAATTTCTGAAGATTCTATTACATACGGTTTCACTCTGGAAGATCTAATGAAACTATTTACAAAAAAAAAATTAATTACGCTCAACAAAGATATATATATAAATATTTTATGTTTTTTCTTAAATATAAAGCTCCTTGGTAGTTAGAATATTATAATAAAATTTATTAAAAACATTAATTTGAAAACTCTAATTGAATTTATGTGATTAAATCATATTCGCTATTGCTATAAATATTATTGCCATTGTAATTTAGTAACTCCAGATCGTCAAAATTACTGCGCTTTTTATGGACATGGTGAATAGTACTTTATACAAAAGATACTTTAATGTCTTGATTTTAATAAAGTCAATTCAATATCAATTAGTCATTTAAATAATTTTTATTCTTTTTTTTTTTTACTTTTTTATTTATTTATTTTTTTTAACTAAATCCAACAAAGGAAGAGTTTTATTATTCTTTATATAATATTTAATATAGGTAATGCTTCCAATGAGAATATTAATTATACATGGGAGATTTTAGTAGAGGACATTGAATTATCATGCCTGAAGTTTTTATTTTTATTTTATTCCATTTAATTAATAAAAAATGAATTTTTATAATATTGAATCTTTTATTTTTTTTTTTTTTTTTTTTTTGGTATAAAGTGCTTTTTTACAACAGTGAAAAAAAATAATAAATAAAAATAAATAAATAAAAAATAAGAAAAAAATTATGAAAATTAAAATAGTATTAATCATCATCATACATATATATATAATATATATTATATATTAAATATTAAATATTAAATATTAAATACCAAAAATGAATATTTTATTAATAAAAATAACACAATATCAATACAATATATTCATAAATTATAATATATAATTTTTGGTTTATAAATTATTAAATTATCAGTATCAATATAATATAAAAATTTTTGATAAAAATATTCACAAAATAAATATTAATGGTATTGTATTTTTTTAGTAGTACCTTTACAAAATTATTTACAAATGAATCAAAGAAAAACCATATAATTAAATACTATTATATATAATTTTTTTTATTACATAAAAATTATATATACTAATTATAAAATAAAAAAAGAAATTTTATTAAATATTTATATATATATATATATATTTTTTTTTTTTTTTAAAATTCAATTTTTTAATAAAACCATGAATTCTATAAATTATAAATGATAATATTAAATACTAGTGAATAAAATTCAATCAATAAATAAAAGTGATACTTTATTTCACGAACTTAATACTCATCTTTTTACTGTTATAGTTTTTAACTGATATTTTTCCGACTATTATATAGGTTTGTTTGCTTAAAATTTTTTTATTTTAGCTATTAATATATTTAAAATATATTGTTCGAATAGATGATTGGATATATATAGTTTAATCGATTTTTTCTTTATTTTAAAATTTATTAAAATAACAATAGACTTTATTATTAATTAAAATAATATTGATACTAATATTATTATTAAGAGATTATTAATGAAAAATATAATATTTTGTTTATTTCAGTTTATTTTACAATTAAAAATTTCATTCATCAATAATTTTAAATTTATACATTGAAATTTTATTTTAACATTAATTTTGTACACAATTCAATCTTTTTTTATTTCAATAATTATTTTAATATAGAAAATTTAATAATATATTATTATTAAAATCTCATATATTAATGCTATAATCTTTTATATATTGTTATTGATTTTTCTATTGATTCTATTATATACTATTATAGTTTATTAGTATAAAAAGTTTATTCATAATATATTTTTTAATTTAGTTTTAAATATATTTATATAAAATTAAGTATATTATTAATATATATAATTTTATACTATTTTTTATGGATATCAAAAAAACAAAAAAAAATTATTAAAAATAATTTAATATAATAATAATCTATAATCTATTAATAAATTAATATAATTGTACCAATAAAATATATTACAATATACTAATATATAATAGGATATAAAATTGTAGTACTACAATATAATAATTAAATTAATATAAAAAAATAAACAAATATATAATTGAATATTTTAAATTATTACAATTCATTGCTATTTGTTGTTATATGTAACATTTCTATTAGTTCAATTTATTTTATATTTAAATTAATATATTAAATGATTAAAAATCTAAATCAATTCGTTAATTATTTCTCTTATAAAATAAGATTATGGTAAATTAATTGATTTTGTTGAATTTTAATATATTATAGTATTAATAGAATAGATTGTTAAAATCCCTTTATTGTTTTGAGAGTAGTTTATTTATTATAAATCTTTTCTATATTATAAATAGAATATTTATTTATTTATTATTTAATATTTATTTATTTATTATTATTTATTATATATATTTTTATAATTATTTAATTATTATTATCCTTATCCTTATTCATTTATTAAAAAGATATAATTAAATATTAAATAAACTAGATATACAATTTTTAATTATAAATAATATATTATAATATTCTATAATATATTAATTTTTCTTTTTTTTTTTTTTTTTTTTTTTTTTTTTTTTTTTTTTTTTTTATTTATTTATTTTAAATTTAATAAATTGGTATATTATTATTTTTCGAAGAAATTTTTTTTTATTTTGATAAAAGTAAATTGCTATATTATTTTTCGAAGAAATTTTTTTTTTTATTTTGATAAAAAAAGAAGTTGACTTCTTTATTAAAAATATAATATTGTTATTATTATATGATATAATGGTAATTATTTTTTAAATTTAAATCAACTTAATATATATTTATATATATTTGTATGCAGGAGTAATAATTATAAATATATGAACAAATAAATAAGACAGGAATAATAGTTTTTAGATAAAATAATCAAATTTCATTCAATGTTAATTTTAATGATATTGTTAAATCAATTTAAATAATCTATTTGTAAATAAAAAAATATAAAAATAATATGTATATTTATAAAACAGGAGATAATTGTTTTTATTGACAAAAAATTAAAATTAAGAAAATGATTATATTAAGATTGGTAATAATAAAGTATAAAAAAAATAAATTTAAAAAAAAAAGATGTATTTTTAATTTGAAAAAATGAATTACAAAAATGAAAAAATAATTATATATTAAAGAAAGAAATAAAAATATATAAAATATAAAAGAATTTTTTTTTTTATGCATAATTATACATTTATATATAATAAAAAAGAGAAATAACTAAAATTTTTAATAATAAATATTATATACTTATTAGGAATTATAATTTGCCTTTGCTATTATAAGATTATATCATATAATATTATTTAAATAAAACAAATAAAAAGCGAACTATCTGACAAAAAGAAATCAATAAAATTATAATATAATAGATTTATATATCAATACTATTTCATACAAATATTATATATTTTATACTATTCATTTATTTAATTTAATTATATATATCAATCATGGCAAGAAAACGTACTCCAATCGATAATGTTGATTATTTATCCTATTGCTGGGGTAATGAATTAGATTTGGCTACAAGTTGGAGAGTTATGACCAAAAATAAGGATACAATGATTAATGGTCATCGTTTGGAAGTAAATATAAAGATACTATAAAATACCTTTAAATTATATCATAAAATAATGTGAAGGAAAAAAAAAAAAAGATAATTGTATTTTTCTTTATATAAAATTTATATGTAAAAAAAAATGAAAAGAAAGAGTAATCTACATTAATTTCTTTATATTTCTTTTTTACATATACATTATATATAAAGAAAAATATGATACTATAAAAAAAAAAAAAAAAAAAAGAATAAATTTAAAAATAAATGATATTTTATTATTTAATATTCAAAATTAATTCTAACAATTATCAATTATTATATTTATAATAAAATAGAACGCTAGTTGGAGAAAATGGTTCCAACAACGTTATTCACTTCCTTTATTAAATCCAGCTGAATTAAATTGGTTTAAAGACAGTGATATATGTTGGCTTTATGGTCCAATGCATTTACACAGTGATAATGAAAATAAACCAAAGGCTAACTTCAATACTAATACTAATTTAAAGTCTGCTTTGAAAAAATCATCTCTTGATGAATTCCATAAAACTATTGAAGCTTTAAAGCAGGCTAAGATTTCTTTAGATAATAACAATAAATTAAATATTCCAAAGAGCAAGAAACATTTAAGATTCAACAATGAAGTGGAGCAACGTATTTCTGTTAATGTTATTCCAGAGGACAACTATAGATACAATTCAAGATTCCAACATTCAGCTCTCAAAGAATATTTAAAGAGTGTTGCTGAAGAAGTAGATGAGGAGGAAGAAGAAATTAACGTTTATGATGAAGTTTCCTCTTCTTCAGATGAAGAAGATGATGGATTAGATAAAAATAAATTCAAAAACTTAAATAGGAATTATTCTATTATGCAGAAAAAGAACTTTGAAACTACTCACAAGTTACCACCAACTACTTTAAAGGATGCTGATTCAGATAGCGATTTATCTTCACAGAATAATTTTTCTTTCGAAGAATATGGACAAGAATTTGAAATTACTGAAGCTTCTGATCCATATTATATTGAAACTGAAGAAAATAGATTAAAATATAATGATTCCAACTCAAAATACGTCAGATTATCTACCTCTTCTCCAGCTGTATATGATTATAAGGAAAGTGATAACAGTAGAACGGAATCTTCATTAAAAAATAAATATGATATTGATGATGACTTTGATGAAGATATGTATGAAATCAATAATGCAAATAAAATTACTTTCAACGAAGAAGTATTAGATGATAGTAATTTATCAGCAGCTGATTTATTTGGTAAAATTTTAAATAAATAGAAAAATAAATAACGATACAAAATAAAAAATATAAATTTCATCAAAATTAATTAAAATATTTAATATTTATTAATAATCATTGAAAATAGAACAACCAGTACAACTAAATCGCAAGTAAAATGATAATTCAAAGTAAATGACCTTGACAAAAATTTAAAATAAAAATAAAAATAGAATTCAAAAATAACAGGTCATTTAAAGCATACATATTTAATATTCCATTATTAATTACATTTCTTAATTAAATAATTAAAGTAAGTATTTTCATATTATTTTAAAAATAATGAAGATAAAAAAAAATTAATAATGAAAGAATGAATGTTATAAGAATAAAGTCAAAAAAAAAAAAAAAAAATAAAAATAAAAAATAAAATAAAATGCAATAAAACTAAAAAGAAGTTAAATAAATATTTAGAATTAGTAAATCACTATGAAAAATAATTATTCATTATAACTTATAAAAATTAAACAATATAATAACGTTTAATATATATTTCACTTTATTTTTCAGTTATATTGGATACTGAATTACTGAACAAATAATTGAATAAATTAAGAATTAATTATAAAATATTTATATATTTGAATGAAAAATTTTTAATTAAAAAAAAAAAAGATTTAATAAAAATGATATTTAATGGAAATTTTTTTTAAAAAATATTAAATACAATATTTTTGTCATACACATTAACAATAATAATAAATTATTATATCAATAATATTTATATTATAAATATACTAATTTTTTTTTTATTATTATTATTAATATTATTTATATTTATGTAAGAAAAATAAATGAATAAAACCCTTTTACCTAATTTAAAATTACTAATGTAAAATCATAAATATATAGAATTATCATAAATAGTAAAATGAACATAAAAAAAAAAAAAAAAAAAAAAAAAAGGATTCACCCTAATTTTAACTAAATATTATTATTTTCTTCTTTTTTATTTAAAAATTTTATACATATTTTTAATTTATAAAACTATTATTTATAATATTTATAATTATTTTTAATATATGATAATAAAATATAAATTATAATTATATATATTTTTTCTATTTTAAAGAATAAAATAATATATAATTTTTATACTTATTATCACAATATAAAAATAATATGGAAAAAAAATTATATATAAAAAATTTCTAAAATTATTTTTATTTAATACTTTCCACTTTTTTTTTTTTTTTTTTTAATTAATAAATTAATATTATTATATAATTACAAAAACTTTTAAAAACAAATAAAAGTATCAAATGGATTTTAATTATAATTTATAAAAGAAAAAGGAATTGTATAATAATATTAGTTTCAATTGAAATTTAAAAAGTACAAAAGAATTTTAAAATTAAAAAAAAAAAAAAAAAAAAAAAAAAAAATTATAAAGATAAAAGAATAAAAAATCTATTTTTTTTTTAAATATATAAAAATATCTAAAATATTTTATTTTTATATTTTATATATAATTAAAAAAAAAAAAAAAAAAAAAAAAAAAAAAAAAAATATAAATTAATTTTTTTTTTTTTTTATTAATATTTAAATTATTAGTATATATTTTAGTAGTAAAAAAAATTAATAAAATAAAAAATAATAATATATATATATATACTTTATGTTTAGATATTAGTTTTTTTTTTTTTTTTTTTTTTTATTTTTTTTTTTTCTATAATTAGTAGTTATATTGTTATATTGTAGTAGTTTAGTAGTAAAATAATAATATATTT
>JACVTC010000014.1:492500-502500 GCA_016946835.1 Neocallimastix lanati (nom. inval.)
AAAAAAAATTAATTAAAATTTTTTTATAAGAAATATGCAAATAAATAAAATTAAGAAAATTTATAATTTTGAAAGACATGGAAGAATATGCTTTACTTCAATTAAATAGAAAAAAAGAAAAAAAATTTTAGATTATAAATTTTACTTTTTTTTTTTTAATTACTATTAAAAATTTATATTCTAATATTAATTCATTGTTTTTTTTTTTTTTTTTTTTTTTTTTCTTACAAATAAAGTATCATTGTAATATTAATAAAATCCTTATATGTATTCTTACTTACCTTTATATTTATTTGGATATTGCCTGTAATGAAAATGAAATAAATTTTCTTATCTAAAGGTAAAGATACATTTCTTAAATTTTAAAAAAAAATAAATTATAATAATTTAAAAATTTTATTGAATAGAAAGAACAATAATAATTTAAAATAGAATCTTAATAATAACAGAAAATAGAAAAGTTCTTTTTAAAATTAACTCTCCTAAAAATTTATTTATAAATTAAAACTTGAAAAGACTAATATGAAAAGAAATCAAGATTAGTTATGTTTTTTTTTTTTTTTTTAGAATTTTAATTTATTAATATTTACTAAAAAACGAATGAAGATAAAAAAAACATGAAATTTAATTACATTAATATTAAGAAACTATGGTATGAGTTTCGAGGACTAAATGGCCTCTAATTCTTCCCATTCATCGATGTTAACTCCATGTGGATAAAAATTATCATTCGAATCTGTATTATAATTTTCTTCTTTGCCTTATCGTTTCGACGTTGATATTCTTGATAACAGTAGGTCTAATGGTATAAGAATTGATCATAGTGTAAAAATCCTTAATCACAAAAGGCATAGCATTACTTTGAATTTCCGTTCACCCTTCAAAATACAAAATCGAAAAAGAAGACTCTCTAATCATCAGAAATGTTCGATTATTTCTCATGCATAATCAAAGAAAAAATTAAAAAAAATTTCACCAATATATTGAATGAAGTATTGCCTAAATTTATTAAATTTAAGACATAGAAGTATCCAGTGTGTAAAACTTGATATTCTGTTACTTTCACCACAAGAACAACAATAAGTTGGGCAATTCTCTGATACTAATTTTCTTTTTATACATGGTTTCACATTAAATTTGAATTCACATTTAATCTATCCAATCCAAAAAAAAATAAAATCCAGGTGAAAATTGTGAATATTTTAGAGAGTGAGGTAGTATAAAAATTTTTTAAATTTCATGTATTTAAATGATCTAAATGCAGGGGTACTAGTATAATAAACATTTTTCAAGTAAAACTTCCGTATTTGAAATTACCAACAATAACGGAAGAATCATTCTGATGGTTCTTTAATCAATTTAAAAAATCAATTTTCGCTTTATCTCTAGAGTATATATGTTTTTTATTGTTAGGAATGTAAATGTTTCCAAAAGAACATCTAACATCCCAAAAAGAAACTATATATTTACTGAGAATTTATACCTATTCATTAATGAATTGATAGGAAGAGCGAACACCAAAATAAAAATCCATTATATATGGAATTTTCTTGTCTGAACATCCCAATGCTGTTCTATAATGATTAAAAAGTAGATTGGAATTGAATAAAGAATTTTGGGAATAAACTTTTACTGATTTCTTGAAGACATATATAAATAGGATTAAAAATTGAATTAAAATGAGAAAGTCCGTCATGTTTTTCAGAGTTCTAACCGTTGATTTCCCAGCTAATACAGAGGTTAAAATATTGAGTATTTGAGAAAGAATTAGCATAAAGAAGATTATTGGAGAAAGGAATAGTAGGTTCAGAATAATACTTTTAAATGTGGGAATCTTTGACGTAATCTTTCAATTGATTCTTTTAACAGGAGAGTGTTTTGTAATCATCAAATATTCAGTATTATTAATATAGTTAACTATGTTAACTATTAGGATGAAATAGTTTTCCATATTTCTAAATTAATATTGTGTTTTTTAGCAATTCTATAAATTATTTTATAGCAATTTGATATTTTTTTTTACTTAAGAATTCCCATTGATTACCTTTAGTCCAAGATTCAAAGTCATAAATGAAAATTAATATAAATTTTCCATTATCAGGACCAAAACGTCTCAGAACTTTATGTAAAGTTAATATTTCAAAATAATGTAGTATTTTCTTTTTTAAAAGAGTTATATATATATTGTATATGTATATATTTCACCAGGATATTCAATCTAACAAAAAAAATTGTTAGTAAATTATATTAATTGTATTTAATAATTAGAATATTTTATTATATAATTATTGGTGAAAAATACATTAAAAATAATAATAAAAAGAAATTATTTTTAGTGAAATAAATATTAAATATTAAAAGTATATTAATAATTTGAGAAAAAAAACATGAGGTGCAATGAATCAATACCTTCAGGAAAACAAGAAAGTACCATAATTACATAAGCATCCAAAAAAATAAAAAAAAAAAAAAAAAAAAAAAAAAACATAATATTAAAAAAGAGAGGAAATATTATTTATTTAGTTTATAAATTTGGTCATTTTATTAAAAGGTTTGTGAGATCAGAAGAAATATTGTTTTAAGGGTGGTTTGACATAGAAAAAAAAAATAAAATAAAATAAAATAAAATAAAATAAAATAAAATAATACATTAATGCATTTAATTTAAATATATCAAATAAATAGCAATTAATTATTATATATTAATAATATGGAAAACTTGGACGGTGAATACCACACATCCAATTACATGAGTAAACTGAAATATACAAAATACAAAAAAAAAAAAAATATTTTATTTATAATTTATAATTTATTATTTATTATTTATTATTTATTATTTATTGTTTATTATTTATTATTTATCATTTATTATTTATTATTTATTATTTATTATTTATTATTTATTATTTATTATTTATTATTTATTATTTATTATTATTTATTATTTATTATTTATTATTTATTATTTATTATTTATTATTTATTATTTATTATTTATTATTTATTATTTATTATTTATTATTTATTATTTATTATTTATTATTTATTATTTATTATTTATTATTTATTATTTATTATTTATTATTTATTATTTATTATTTATTATTTATTATTTATTATTTATTATTTATTATTTATTATTTATTATTTATTATTTATTATTTATTATTTATTATTTATTATTTATTATTTATTATTTATTATTTATTATTTATTATTTATTATTTATTATTTATTATTTATTATTTATTATTTATTATTTATTATTTATTATTTATTATTTATTATTTATTATTTATTATTTATTATTTATTATTTATTATTTATTATTATTTATTATTTATTATTTATTATTTATTATTTATTATTTATTATTTATTATTTATTATTTATTATTTATTATTTATTATTTATTTATTATTTATTATTTATTATTTATTATTTATTATTTATTATTTATTATTTTAAAATTTTTTATGGTATGTAAACTAATTATTAGTTAATGAATAGTAATAAAAATTTCCAAGTATCCAAATTATCCACAGAAATTTTTTAAATTCTTTAATAAATAAGCATAAAAACATGAAAGATATTTTTTATATTAGTAAATTCATACATAATACCAAAAACACATAATTTAATATTATAATAAATATACTTTTATAATATATAAATATAATTAACCCATAAACTGTCAAAAATAAAAAATATATATACATATAAAAAAAAAAATAAACAAATAAATAAATATAAAAATTAAAAAGGTATCTATCTATATTATAATAAAAATAAAAACATACAAATATATTCAAAGGCTTTTTTATTTTTTATTTTTTATTTTTATTTTTGTTCTTTTTATTTGTTCTTTCTTTTTCTTTTTATTTCTTATTATTATTAATCAGAATTTTAAAATTACTATTAATGTATTAAACAAATTTTAGTACAGGAATTGAATAAATTAAAAAATTAAAATAAAAAATAACAATAAAAAAAAGATGACTTTTATATACGTTCATATTCTTTTAATAATGAATAATTAAAGTTTATAGTAAAAATAATTAGAATTTGAAATATTAATATATAATTTTTATTTTTATAATGATAATAATCAAATATTATTATCATTTATTATATTTATTTTTTATTTTTTTATTTTTATTTTTATTTTTATTTTTTATTTTTTTTTTTTTTTTATTTTTATTATTTCTTAAAATTTGAAAAAAGTAATTTTATATAAATAAATAAATATGGTTAATTAAGAATATTATTTATATTTGTGATATAAATAAAATATAAAATATATAATAAAATTTTTAATAATATTTTATTAAATATTTTATAAATATAAAACTTTAGAAAAAAAAAATGGAAAATATGAAAAGGAAAAGGAAAAACTGGATAAATCTATATATAATATACTAATTTCCGCAATTTAATAGATTTACTAATATAATTATATAATGATTTCCACTAAAACTATATATATCATTGATTATTAATATATTAAATTTTATTAATTTTTAAAATTTTTAACCAACAAATAATAAAAAAATTATATTAAAAAAAAAAAAAAAAATTTAAATATAACAGAATATAAATTTAAATAATAAATAAAATAATATACATCAATATATTATTAATATATAGTGGTGACACTATTATTGAAGTATATACATAATGTATATATTTATATAAAATTAATAAGTATAAAATGATGATAGAATCCTTTTTTTTTTTTTCTTTATTTTATTCCTGAAATTGTTAAGTAATGATAAAAATAAGGGATATTATATAATTTATTGAGAGAAAGAAAAAATAATTTATACCATTTTTTTAAAAATTATTTCTTTTCTTTTATTCTTTAAAATAAATCAATCTAAATTTAAAATACTTGGAATTTTAAAATTCTTTAACAAAGATAAATCATAAATAATTACTAAAATTTAAATTACATTTTATTTATAAAGTATATTCGATGATATAAAATTAATATTATATATTATATTTGAAAATTAAATATATCAAAAATAATTATTAAATCATTATTAAGCAATTTCCTTAAGAAATTATTAAAATAAGTGTTTCAATTATAGAAAAAGGATTATTATTTTGAGGAGAACAGAGAATTCTAAAAATTTTTATTTAAATAACAAAAAGAAAAATATAGAGATATACAAAAAATTACAACAAGAAAAGCAATACTGATAATATAATAAAAAAAATTATTTATTGAATTATTCTTTTTATAAACCATTATAATTTTATGCTATATTAAATATTTATTTATTCATTCATAAATAAATTATAATATTATTATAATATCAATATACCAGAAGAGAATAATTTTTTTTCTATTTTTTTATTAAAATAAAATTGAAAATTAAAATTTAAAATAAAAAATATATATATATATTATAATAATAATAATAATAATTAATATAAGATAAGATAATAGCATGTCTACAACTTCTACTAAACAAAAAAGTGTTATAAGGGAATTGATTACCCTAGCAATACCTTCTATTATTGAAGAAATCCTTAGTACTCTTCTTCAATATGTGGATACGGCTATGGTAGGGCATCTTGGTGAAGAAGCTACTGCAGCTGTAAGTACAACAACAACTATTGGTTGGCTTATAGGGGCTTTTTTACATTCAATTGGAATTGCTCTTTTAGCTATAATGTCAAAATCAGTAGGTGAAGGAAATAATGATAAATTGAAAAAACTTGCTGGCCAAGCAGTTCTTCTTGTGATAATGTTTGGATTGATTGTAGGTGCTATAGCACTCTCATTAGCTAAATTTATACCCATTTGGATGGGTACTGAAGAAAATGTCAGACCCAATGCTTCTAAATATTTCTTTATTATTAGTTTACCAATGATCTTTAGAACATCTTCTCTTGTTTTTGGTTCATGTATAAGAGCTACACTTGATACCAAAACTCCAATGATTGTTAATTTAATTGCTAATGGTATTAATATGATTCTAGATTATCTTCTTATATATGTTGCTGATTTAAAGGTTACAGGTGCTGCTATTGCGACAGCAATCTCTTTCACTATATCAGGTACATTAATGTTCATTGTATTTAAGAATAAAAAACAATTTAATTTACATATGGATAGTCTTAAAATAGATAAGGAAATTCTTAAAGAAATAGGAAAAATTGCTTTACCAGCCGCAGGAACCCAAGTTACTTCCTGTTTAGGTTATGTAGTATTTGCAGGTTTAGTATCAGGAATGGGTACCAGTATTTTTGCTGCCCATTCCATTGCTGTTAATGCAGAAACAATTTTCTATATTCCAGGATACGGACTTAGTTCAGCCACCTCTGCTATGATTGGAGTAGCATTTGGAGAAAAGAATCATGGTAGAATGAAAAAAATTATGAGATTTAGTACATTTATCACCATAGGTATTATGATAATAAGTGGTATTGTTTTATATTTATGTGCCTATCCAATGATGAGAATTTTCACTAGTAGTATAAATGCAGCAGAGCTTGGTGCAAAGATGCTTAAAATTGTAGCTTTCACCGAACCATTCTTTGGTTTAATGATAGCTATGCAAGGTATTTTCTATGGTCTTGGTAAAACCGTCAATGTATTCATTATTGAAACCTTTGGTATGTGGGGAATAAGAATTATATTTACCGTACTTTGTACTAAAGTATGGCATACTGGACTTACTCAAGTTTGGTATTGTATGATTGCTGATAATATTAGTAAAGCATTGCTTTTAGCAATAGCAATGATAATATTTTTAAGGTTAAAATTACCAAAACTTTTAGCAGAAGAAACACTTTAAAAAAAAAAAAAAAAAAAAAAACATAATTAAATAAAATGAAAATATTATTGTAATTATTAATAATTAATAATTTATTATTACTAAAGCACTAATTTATTTAATTATTTTATTTTATATAACAATTATAAATTATATTATTAAACAACTAATTTATAATAAGAAAAAAAAAAAAAAAAAAAAAAGAAGTAATTTAATTTATATATATATTTATGCACATTTTTAATACTTAATAAACAACACAAATTTTAAATTTTTAGAAAGATTTTGTTATAATACATAAATATTTGAACAAAAAAAAAAATAATAAAATACTAAAATACTATAAAATAAAGTATCACAAAATAAAGTATCATAAAATACCATAAAATAAAATATAAACAAAAATAAAAATAAAAATAAAAATAAAATAAAAATAAAAATATAAAATAAATATAAAATAAAAATAAAAATAAAAACTAAAGAAAAAATTATATATACATGATAAAAATTTAGACATTAATGATTAATGATTTTAATATATATGTTTTTATTAAAATGTATATAAAATTTTGGATATTTTTCTTTTTTTTTTTTAAAAAAATTTTTTTTTATTATTATTACATACATATATTAAAAAAAAATAAAAATGAAAAAATAAAAAATTAAATAATAAATAATAATATTATATAATAAAATAAAATAAAAAATAATGGGAATAATTGTTTAAAATTTGTTTTAATTTACTGTTATTATTTTAATTAAAGTACTGTTATTATTTTAATTAAAGTAAATAGTAAAGAAGAAATGATAATATGAATCAAATTCCAATAAAAATACTATTTTTCTTTAAGATTATAAATGAATATGGAAACTATTTGTAATTTTATATATTATTATTGATACTATAATTATATATTATTATTAGTAGGTGTAGTAGAAGTATTTTATTATTATTATTATTATTATTATTATTATTATTATTATTATTATTATTATTATTATTATTATTATTATTATTATTATTATTACTTCTATCGACATAATAAAAAAATTATTTAATTTTCTAAACACTAAAAAAGATATATATAAATATTTATATGTTTAATTATATGACAAAGAAAAATGGAATAAACTTATAATTAATGGATGATTGATATTAATATTCAACTATTATTAATTTATTTTAAAAATTTATTAAAATACATTTATCATTAATTATTATTATTATTATCTATTTATATTATAACTTTATTTAATCTTCTTAATAAACAAAATAAATTTAATAATTAAATGTTACTTTTTCTCTCTATAGTCTATTATTTATTTAATTAATGCCTCTTTTTATATAAAAGAAACCTTACTTAAACACATGAAGGCATAAATAGTAATTTATTTAAAAAAAAAAAAAAAAAAAAAATATTTTATTCTTTTAATAAACTAACGATATCATTGGCAAAACTAAAGGAGGAATCGTTTGTTATTACTACATCAAATACATTCTTATACTTTTCAATATTTTTTTCAATATCAATATTTAAGAATCCAAAAGATAAAACTTGTTCATGATCAATAGATTTGGACATAGCAATATCGCCAATACTATCACCAAATAATAGTATATTCTTTCTGTCAATAATATATTTTTCATAAGGGCTTCCTTTAAAGTTAAATTGGTATTTATTTAATGAATGAATAATTGGTTCAGAAAAGGCATCACAAGTTCCTGTTTCTGGTGAGAATATCATTTGATTTGACTTTATATATAATTTTTCATATATTAAATTATTTTGTCTGAAAACACCTTCAATAACGTCTATTTACCCACAATTAAATATTATCAATATTGAAAGTAAATAATATATTATATAAAAAATATAAAATATATAATTATTATTATAGTATTAATAATATAATTATATTTAATAATATATATAAAAAAAAAATGATTTAAATATATATATATAAATAAAATAAATATAAATATATACGAAATAAAAAAATAAATATATATTTATAAAATTAATAAAATTTATAAATAAATAAATATATATATAGATGACAATATTATCATATTTATATTATTTTTAATATCTATTTTTATTTTGTTGAGGGATTATTATTATTTTATTTTCATATTTATTCAAAATAATAATAAATACATACTTTGAATACCAGCTGAAGGAATTAACATGGGAATGCCACTCGATTTACAAATTTCAAATAAATCAATAAAGCCATCTCTAAAAGTAACAGGCATAGCTTTAATTAGTTCATCTAAAGATTCTTGGGTTAATTTTTGTTCAATAATAATTTTATGTTGTTTTGACCACCATTCCACCATGTACTTGTATTTTTCTTTATAAGTAATTTCAGTACTAATTTCATATGGATAGTACTTATTAATTAATTCCGTAGAACGTTTTCTTGCCTAAAAAAAAAAATATTTATATAGAATTTAAAAATTATATATATTATTATCAAATTTATTTTATATATATATTTTTTATTTTTAATTATTTTTTTTTTTTTTTTTCATATTTTAATAAAATTATTATCTGTAACAGAATATAATAATTAAACATTATAAAACCATTTTATTATTTTATAACTTACATCTTCAGCAAATAATGGATTTTCAGCAATAATACAATGTGAAGATGGAGATCTTTTGCCGTCTTTCCAATATTTTGTAATAGTCATATCAAAGTCAGTTACAACTTGAATACTTTTTCTTCCATCTTTAATTAACTTTTTTAATTTTTCTTTAAATCTTTCCTCATTTTTTATATGAATACTATCATCATTTTGATATTTTTCAAATAACTGATTTATAATTGTTGTATCGTCCATCTTAATACTGATTTAATTATTAAATAATATTTTATTTAATTTTAATATATATATATATATTTTTAAAAAAAAAAATAAAAATTTAAAGAGTTATAAAATTAAAATTACATATAGTGAATAAAAAAAAAATTTTTTTTATAAAAAAAAATTTTTTTAAGGAGAAATAACAAAAACAAATAAAAAAGAAACGAATGAAAATAAAATAAATGAAAATAAAATAAAACAAATGAAAATAAAATCAGGGATAACCTATAGAAAATAAGATTTTTGAAACATATTAATTTATATATTACTATATATTACAATTTTTTTTTATTTCTTTTTTAAAACTTTCTTTTGCTTTTATTACCTTAAATATT
>JACVTC010000014.1:507500-552500 GCA_016946835.1 Neocallimastix lanati (nom. inval.)
AATTAAATCCCAAATATCAAGAAATTTAAATAAAAAACTACCATCCAATGTAACAACATTTGCTGAAATTCCAAGTGAATCTGAATATTATAAAACAAAGCGAGATGAAAATTTTATGATATTCAAAAATTCTAATTTAATAATTTTTCAATCCCCTTTTCAAGCAAAATTATTTAGGGAATATAATGATGATATATTTGTTGATGGTACATTTTTTATTGCCCCTAAATTTAGTTATCAAGTATTTATTACAAGAACTTATGCTAAAGAATTAGATAGTTTTTACACTACTTCTTTTGCAATATTAAAAAATAAAGAACAAGAAACATATAAAATGTTATTTGAAAAATTGAAAAAAAATGCTAATACATGTAACAATAATATTAGAATTGAACCAAAAAATTTGCATTGTGATTTTGAAAGGGCCATATATAAAGCAGCAAAAACAATATTTTCTAATACAAATATTAAATATTGCATTTGGCATTATAAAAAATCACTAGAAATTAAAAAAAATAAATTATGCTATAATGAAGTAAAAAATAATAATAATATATTTATTTATTATAAAGCTATTTCAAATTTACCATTTATAAATCCTGAATATATATTTGATATTTATGTTATAATTAAAATTAAATCCATTAAAAATAATTATTGTCAATTTTTAAAATTTTAGAATATTTTTATAAAACATATTTAATTGATTATGATATGAAAATTTGGAATTATTATAATAATATAGAACATATAACAAACAATGCCTCAGAATCACTCAATAATTATTTAAATAATTTATTTCCAACAAAACCATCTTTTTATGAATTAATAGATAAATTAAATGAACTTGAACATTTATCATATTATGATTATCAAAGAAAAATAAGAGGAATTTGGAAAATAAAAAAAGAGCAATAAATAAAGCTAATGAAATCAGTGTCTTAATTGAACGCTACAAAAGTATTGAAGCAAAGTTAATTGATGCTAAATGTGATAGAAATAATATTATTAATTTGTGGTTTAATTGTTTAACTGATTTAAATAATATAATATAAATATTACTTTATAATAAATAATTAAGAAATGAGGAATGACCAAATGAAATAATCAGAATTCTGTCATTCAATAATTTAATTTATAAAGCATATTAAATTTATACAGTTTCAATAAATATTCAAATACAATGTATAATTTATAGTTTTATCATTATAATTATTATTTCGTTTAATAATTTTTAAAAAAAAGAATTATTATAAATAAAATTTATATTTTTAATAACATTTGTAATTTTATATAATTTTTTTATTAATAAAATTTAAATAAAAAAATTATTATTATTAGTTTTATATTTTTAATAACATTTAAGTAAAAGAATTATTATTAATAACATTTATATTTTTATGTGTTTTTTTTATTAATAACATTTAAGTAAAAGAATTATTATTAATAACATTTATATTTTTAATAACATTTAAATAAAAGAATTATTATTAATAACATTTATATTTTTAATAACATTTAAATAAAAGAATTAAACTCATAAAATCTAACCATTATATGATTTATTTAATTTTTCACTTAATAATTAATTTAAAAATTGAAGTAACAAAATAATATAATAAAGTAATATTATGTAGCGCATAATAGATAAAGCCACATATTTATATATATCACGTGAAAATTGAAGTAATGCAACTTCCCCTAATATAATATATCCTATTTATTTATAATAAACTATTTAATATTTAAAATTATAATAAAAGTTGTAATAAAATAAAAATATTAATTAAAATGTTAATTAAATTTATAAACTAAAAATACTAATTTTCTAACATTCCCCCCTAAACAAAGTATTGTAAAATCTTTGTTTACTAAGAAAATTTGTTATTTTTTAATATTTTTATATTCTTACTAATCTGCTAATAATTTTTATTTATCTGTAGTAGTACAACCTAAATTTTTCTCAGCAAATGAATCAGATTTAAATTCAAACGCATGTACATTATAATTAAATTTCAAATTTTGCTCATTCGTATTAATTTTTGATTTTTGATCAATTTTTGACAAATTTTTATTATTAAAAAATTTTTTTTCTGAAAACATATTTTTCTTCATATATTTATAATTTTCACCAGTTTTTTGCCTAGACTATTTTTGTTTACACTTTTTTCAATTTCATTTCCTGGATTATAGTAATTAACATTTAAAATATTGTTATATTGATTAATTGTTTTCATATATTTTTTATAATTTTCATAATAAGTATTATCAAATCTCTTTTTTTTTTTTTTTTTTTTAACGACCGTAACAGGATTTCTCCCCAGCTGCACATCCGTAGACACACAATGGTTTATTACTAGAGGCCTTATCTAACTTCCTACTTTGAAGGTGGTCCCGTCCCTGCTGGACTGCCTTACAGTTACTCTACATTGGCGCTCCTTACCCAAGTATAATTACTGCTTGTCATTGTACGATAATATTACAATTAGGTCTTGCAGCCACAATCTCCTGGGATCACGTGATAACCGCTCCATATCTATAAGTAAGGATAATTAAATTTCTCATATGTCACCAAATGTTGGGTATCTCCTCTTAAGAAACTTGCCATACACACTCAACCCTCTCAGGCCTGCAAGAAGTGCAAATCGATGAAAGTTGAATTAGAGATATAGGGGTATCAAGATATATGGGTATAATACTTACCTGAAAACCCTAACCACCTAATAACGAAAAACCAGTGGAAAAAAAGTTACAGGCATAGGGAGGGGTCAAACCAAGAACCTTATGCTCTCAAAGCATACGCCTTAACAGCCAGGATAAAACCTGGAACGGCTTATCATGATACGATACAGCTAGAAATACGTAAGAAAATTAACAAAAGAGAAAATCCTATAATAATGTAAAAGAAAATACTAAAATAGATTACAATAACAAGAACACAATAAATTTTATTTTATTAAAAAAATATTTTTATTAAAAATATATTTTATTAATATTTAATATTTATTAATAGTTATTTGTTTAAAACAATTACATCGAGAAAAAATGTGAAAAGTATCTTCTATTTATACTTTTCCTAAATACATTGATAATATATTATTTTATTTAAATTACATATATTTTAATATAAAACTATCCTAATGAATTTTATTAAATAATAAATTTATAAACTATAGCTAAATTTAGAAAAATATAATTATTAATTAAACTAAATACTAAATAATTAAAATTAAGTACATTTATTATCTATTTATTATTTTAATATTATAAGTAAAGTCTTTATTTATTTTCGATTTAAAAACAATGTTAAAGGAGTCATGATTAAATTTTGAAACTTAATTTTCACAAAATAAATTATTAATTTATTTTGTTTTAAACTTTAATTAATTCATTTAAATTATTTTACAACAATAATTTTCTCAGAATTAAATTTTATAAAAATTATTACATTAAAAATTTATCTTGTGGCTTAAAGAATATAATTCAAAAATTTAGTTCATATGATTTATTTACTTTGCTTATTATTTTATAAATCAAAGAATAATTTACATTTTTGAATTACACACGAAAAATTTTTTAATTTAAAATGTGATTGGGACAATCACATCTTTACAAATAATATAGTGAAAAATAATTATAATATATAATATACTAAATCATTATATAAATAGATTAAAATTAATTAGACACCCAATAATATTCAAGATAAAATTAATTAATAAATTTAAAAGAAGAGAATGAAATAAAAGTTAAAGAGAGAGTTTTTCTTGTTGTTTTAGAAAATCTAATTGAGAATAAAATAATAGTTTTAAAGAATTTATAGTTTAGTTTAAATAATTAAGTAATTACTTATAGTTTCAGGATAAGAGTTGAATCCTACAATTATAAGTAAAATTATTATTAAGATATTAATACAAATTGAATTATTAGAGATAATTAATAATTATTATATTCAGAGGAATATAAAATATAATTGTAATAATTTATGTAAAATTAAATAAATAAAAACAAGATTTAAAAAGAAATAAATAAATTTTATTATTTGTGTAAATTATTATTTATTATCTTTGAATTGGAATATATTATTTTATAAATTCCCTATTTGCTCGACCTCGTTATAATTAAATAAATAAAAATTTGATACTTTATTACTTATATTGTATCAATCAGATCTCATAATTTGTAAATATTCTTCAATAATTTTCTGGATGTTATTGTTCTTTTCTTCAATTTCACTCAAACGTTTCAATAATTTGTTCAATTTACAATTTGTTTTGTTTATTTTATGTTGAAATTATTCAATTATATATTTATCTGTCGTAACAGGATTTTCATTTTCATAATTTTGGTAATTATTCGAAATATTATTTTTATTTATACTTGCTATTTCATTATTATGTATATTATTATTCATACTTGCTATTTCATTATTATGTATATTATTCATACTTGCTATTTCATTATTGCGTATGTTACTATTTATACCTAAATTCCTATAGTTACTGTTATTATATTCATTGCTATCATAAATTCCATTAATAAAATAATTATTTAAATCCTAATTAATATTATTTTCTTTTTGAAAAATATTTGTGTTTTCTGCTTTATTTGGTGTGTTATTATTTGTAAAATTAAATTGAGTGTTTTGGTAAGATTATTGCTATATCTTTCCTGGTTTGGGTTAAATTGGTCAGGTCAAGATGTTTTTATTAATTATAATTTAATTAATTTTAAATAATAAATAACACACAGAGTTTTATAATTAAGATTTCAATATTTAAAATTACCTAAAGAATTACAAAATTACAAATCAGTATTTAATCCTCCTCCTAAAGGAAAAATATTCAAAAGAGATAATAACTTTAATGCTAAACTCCCCTATAATAAAAACTTGATTAAAACCCTACCTGTACAACCACACATCAAATTAAACCTAGAACAAGAAGTAGCACTGGAAAAACAATTCGAAGAATTAATGGATGAATACAAAATTGAAAAGTGCAATTCTAACCATGCATGTAACGTTTTCAACGTTCCTAAAAAAGACGGTACTTTTAGAACAGTTTTTAATTTTGTATTAGTCAACAACTGCTTAATTCCTAACCAGTATCCAATTCCTAGACTGCAAGAACTAGTAAATAATGCGGCAAAATATAAATATCATATATTATTAGACCTGAGAAATGCTTACAACCAAATTTATCTGAATGAGAACTATACACTTAACATGTTTTCGGTTTAAAAACCAAATTTATAGATGGAAAGTCCTTCCATTTGGTCTATCAACAGCACCCTCCATCTTTCAAGGGATATTAAACCTGTTACTCGAAGAAAAATTGAATAAAGGAATCGATGTATATCTCGATGACATTCACATTTATGGTGAGTCCAAACAAGAATGTATAAACAACTGTGCGTTCGCTTTAAACAAATTTAAAGAACAAAACTTATTCTGCAAACTTGAGAAATGTATATTTTTTCCAGAAAAATTTGAATATTTAGGCTATGAAATTTCATATAATTCAATAAAACCTATAAGTAACAAAATCGATAAACTTAAACCTTGTAATACTCTAAATGAATATCAAAGTTTATGTGGATTCCTAAATTATTTTAAAAATTCAATTCCAGACTACCATAAACATATTGAATCCATATCAGAAGGGTTAAGACATCCAAAAACAGAATGGTCTGAACAGATGAATAAAGACCTAACCTTTTTTATTAATAAAATTAATAATCTAACCATTCTATCACCATTCAGTGCCAAAACAGACATTTTAATTATTAGTGATGCTTCAGAGAAAGGTATCGGATCATCAATATTCCAAATCAGAAACTATGAATTGATCGATAAATATATTAAGTCAAGCTTGGACTCTTCAGATAAAATTTATATTAGATTTATGTTTTATTAGAACTTTATTTAATATATATTTTAATAATAAAATTAACTAAGATTAATATAAGGAATTATTTATTGTTATAATTAATTCATTAACTTTATGTTAATATTTTAGAATTTAATAGTTAGTTAATAATCTTACAAAGAATTCAAAATATAGAATTTTCAAATCCTTTTTATACTAAGCTAAAATAATAATTAACAATATAATTAATTAATACATTTTAATCTTAATATATTCATACATGTATATAAACTATATAAAATATAATAATAAAATAATATTGATAAGAATCTTTTAATAAAATAACTATATAACTTATTCATAAAACAATTTAATAATAAAACTAATTTAATAATAAAATATAAAATAAAATAAAATAAAATATTAAAACTAATTAAAATTTCTCTTTCGGAAATCTTTAGAATGATAAAGAATTCCTTAGAATCTTTTAGAAAATAATTGAATAAAAATATATAATAATAAAATATAAAACTTAAAACTTATTTAAAATATTATGAAACTATTACTAATAACTAATTCTGTATTTTTAATTAATAATAAAAATTAATAATATAATTTCCAAGTTAAAAGATTTATCTAATATAAATTTCTTAATAATTTAGGTCTTAAATAAATAATTAAATTATGTTTTTATATTTAAATATCTTTAAAGTCCAATATCTCGTTATCTAGTTGTCCAATAAGGTTGATTTTAGCATATGTTGTAGTTCTCGACCGTAGCTTTCCAATGAATATAATTTAGCTGGAAATCTCCATTATTTGTTGAATTATCGTTGTTTTTCTTCATGTTATTTTTATCAAATTCTAAAGGGTTAAATTAAATTAAATTATCTTTAATAAATAAGTCCAAACCCTTTGGTTTCTAATTCTTTAATGTTTCTAATATTTATTTTTATAATTAAAATCGAATTAAAATAATTTTTGTCAATAACTAAATTAAATTTCAATTGATCTAATAGTGAATTTTAACTTCAAATCCACTAGTATTCGTGACACTATTTTTAAATTTGTTGTTTTCACTACTGTTATTACTGTAACGAATACTAAAATTTGATTTATACCTGATATTCTTAATCAACAAAAATTAAATTTTGTAGAAGTGAATAAGAGGATAAATACTGAATAAAGAAATTTAAAAAAAAATAAATATGTTTTATTATTAAACACAAAATGTTTTATTAAAAAAAATTTATTTTTATTTTAATATTAATCTTTATTTTATTTAATAATTAATTTTGTTTAAATTAATAAAATAATTGTTAAAACTAATAAAATAATAAAAAGAAATATTTATTATTTATACTAATTTATTTTAGATTTTAATAAAATTGATTATTATTAACTAATAAAATATATATAATAATTTATTAAATAATTAATAATCATACTTTTTGATTATTAAAAATTAATAAAATATCTATAATAATTTATTAAATAATTAATAATAATGAATAATTTATAAGAAATATTTACATGTTTTTATATTTTTCTTTGATTTTAAACTATTTACATTAAAAATAATAAAATTAATAAAAGAGAAATAAAGAATAATTTATTATTAAATTAATCAATATTTACAATTAAAATATTAATAAAGAAGAGTTTTAAAATGTTATTTTAATTTCAATTTGTTTATAAAAGTTGAGTTATAAAATAAATAAAATAATCATTATTTTAAATAAAAGTAACTTAAAAATTATTTAACTATTTAATTTTAATTTTGAAATGTTTATAAGTTTGTTTATTTGTTATTTATAATTTATTAAATTTTTTTATAAAATTTGTTTATTATTTTGTTTATTTGTAGTTTTAGAAAAATATTATTTATTAATTTATTTTAGTTTTTAATTAAAATCATTAATGATTAATTAATTTTTAATACACTGCTTAAATTGATCAATTTCAATTTTATTCTTTAATAATTCCTTTTATTTTTATTTAATAAGAATGATATATTAAAAATATCTTTTTTAGTTAAATTACATGTATTAATGTAAGATATAATTTAGTGTTACATTATATTAACGTATTTCGTTATTACTAAACGCCACATTATATGCTATACTATTACATTAATTATAAATTATACTAATATTAATTATATATTTATAATTTTATATAAAATCAATATTAAATATATTTATATTATTTATTATAATTTATTATTTATATTTTATTGTTTAATAATATTAAACTTTATTTCTAACATTCCTCCTAAAGTTTAATATTTTAAACTTTTGTTAATAATTCATTTCTAAATTTTGTCATTAAAGAACTATTTAAATATTTTGTAAAGCCGTCAGCTAAATTATCTTCTGATTTAATATATTCAAGTTTTATTGTATTATTTTTAACTAGTTCTCTTACTTTATGATATCTAAGATCTATGTGTCTTGATTTTGGATTTATAGTTTCATTTTTAGCATTAAAAATAGTAGCTTGATTATCAATATTGATTATTATATCTTTATAATTTAAATTTAATTCTTTAAATAAATTTTTATACCATAAGCATTCTTTTGCGCATTCCACTAAACTATAATATTCACTCTCGGCGGTAGATAAAGATATGCAGTGTTGTGCTTTCGAATACCAGCTGGTAGGTCCACTTCCAATTAATACCACATGCCCAGACGTTGATTTTCTGGTTTCCTTATCACCAGCAAAATCTGCATCTACAAAAATTTTTAATTTATTATTATTTCTGGTATATTTTATGCCATAGTTAGAATTACCTTTTAAATATCTGAATAATTTTAAAACATTATTCCAGTCCTCATAGGTTGGATTTTCGTTCTTACTCGCAGCCTTGCTTACAGAAAATAATATGTCTGGCCTTGTATTAATTGCTAAGTATAGGAGACTTCCGATGGCTTGTTTGTATATAGTGGAATTAAATTTTTTATTTTTCAGGTCTTTTATTTCACTAGGTATAGTGTTATTTGATGGTTTTAAATTATCTGCATTAAATTTACTTAAAATTTCACTTACAAATCCTTTTTGATGAATAATATATCCATCATTGCATTTTACAATTTTTATACCTATAATGAAATTAGCTTGACCTAAGTCATTTAATTTATATTTATTTTGAATTGATTCTTTTACCTTTTTAATTTCTATATGAGTACCGGTGATTAAAATATCATCAACATATACACCTAATAAACATATTATATTATTATATTTATTCTTTTTTACGTATAAACATGGCTCACTTATTAATCTAGTAAAATTTAATTCTTTTAATGCATTATTTAATTCCTCATTCCACATTCGACTTGATTGTTTTAATCCGTATAAGGCTTTATTTATTTTGAGAATACCTTTTCTATACATTTCGTGACCTTCTGGTGCATACATATAAATATTCTCATCTAATTTCGCATTTAAATATGCAGTCTTTATATCAATTGGATATATGTCATAATTATTAATTGCTGCAATTGCTGTGAGAATTCTTAATGAATTTTGTCTGAGTGTTGGTGAGAACGTTTCTTTATAATCAATACCTTCTTGTTGTGTGAACCCTCTAGCAACTAGTCTTGCTTTTCTTTTAATAATATTACCTTTGTCATCATATTTATATTTAAAAACCCATTTAGGTGTAACTATATTTATTCCCTTAGGAACACCTTTTAATATTGTAAAAACATTTAAATTTTTCATGCTGTTTAATTCATTGTTGACAGCATCTATCCATTCATCATTATCTTCTTTATTATAAATATCTTTAAAATTGATAGGTTCTAAAGGCTTACATTCTACCACAGACAAACTTTCAATTATATCATTAATATTAAATGATTTTAACTTCTTACTATTTGAATTAGAATTTAAATTTGAATTAATTATTTTTCTTTTTCTTTTATTTTTAATTTTAAAATTATTTAAATTATTAATTTCATTATTTTTATGAAATTCATTATTAATTTTATAATTTGTGTTATTATTATTTTTATTATTAATTATTATATTATTTTTATTATTATTTATTTTTAAATTTAAATTTTGGTCAGAATTGTTATGAATTTCTTTTTGATGATATAAATTTGAATTAGAATTATTAATTTCATTGTCATTGACATTAATTTTGTTTAAATTATTATATAAATTAATATTTATATCATTGTTATTGTTATCCTGATAATTTATAATGTTATTATTATTGATGTTGTCTTTGTTTACATTTTGCAATTTTTGTTTGTTTATATTTGCATTATTAATATTAGGATTATGTTCATTTAAATAATTATTATTTTCATTGTTTAAATTATGTAAATTATTATTTTTAATAATGCCTACCTTATCCAAATTACTTACAATGTTTCCATCATTAACATTTTTTAAATTGTTTTTTGAAAAATAATTATTTGTTAAATTGTTGTTTATTTTATCAATTGAATCAACATTTGAATTGAAGTTTAAATTATTATTGGAATTAATATTTAAAACATTTAAATTATTTAAATTATTATTTAAATTGTTTTTTAATGAGTAATTATTATAAAAATTATTTAAAATATTTTTATTATATTCATTTAGAGAATTATTATAATTTTCATTTTGAATATAATAATTTGGGTCAATGGCCGGATTCAACATTTGAAATGGTCGATTGACCTTATAATTTAAAGGCAAATAATAAAAATTTTCATTTATATTTTTATATTGGTCGTTTTGAAAATTTAATTTATTATTTGGGGTTTAAATTATATTGATTAATATTATTATTAATATATTGATCCGGATAAATTAAATTTTTATTTAAATTATTTTGATCCAAATTATTTAAATTATTAATATATTCAAAATTATTATTATAATTATAATTCTCTTTATTTTCTTTAATAAAATTATTATTATTAATATTATTATAATTATTGTTATTATTAAAGGTGTTATCAATATTATTATTATTATTTTTATTATAAGTGTTATTGATATTATTATTATTATTAATATTATTAATATTATTAATATTATTAATATTATTAATATTATTAATATTATTGATATTATTATTATTATTATTAATATTATTGAAATCTTCTGAAAGATTATCATCATCCATACTTCCTCCAATTTCGTTATAAGGTAAAAAATTGTAAATATCGGGAGGAGATGAAGGTGCAGATAAATTAGCAGGATAATCTTCAAAGAAAACAACGGCCTTTGAAAGTATAATTTTATTATTACTTGGATCATAGATACGATAAGCAGATGGATTAGTATCATATCCAAGAAAAATTCCTGAAAAAGTAGAGTTGGCAAATTTATCTCTAAATTGTTTAGGAATAAAATAGAAGGCTTGACAACCAAAGACTCTAAGTTTAGAATAATCAACCATTTTATTATATAATACCTCAAAGGGCACTTTATTATTATTACCTTTATGAGGGAGTCTATTATGAATATAATTAGGAGTATCAATAGCATCTTCCCAAAATTTATGATGGAGTTGTGCATCTTGTAACATTACACGAGCAGAGAATATTAAGGCTTGTTGAAACCTTTCAGCCTTCCCATTTTGTTGTGGATTATATGGAATACTGTAAAGATTTAATAAAATCTTTAATAATTAATTATTACATAATTAATTAATGTAATAAAATTACATAAATTTATGATTTACGTATATGAAAATTAATTATAAATTTATGTAAACTTTTCATAAAGGAAAAATTATTATTTAAATAATTTTGGATAATAACTTTAATATAAATAATTTATTTAAGTTAGTTAATTTAGTTTAGTTTATTTAAAATAGTTATTCTATTTAACTTAGTTAATTTAGTTTAGTTAGTTAAAATACTTTAAAATTAATTTCGGAATAGTTTTAAATAGATAAAATTAGTTTAAATAGTTTATAAAAATAGTTTTGAATTGTAAATATATAAACATTAGTATCAATAATATTTATATAATAAATATATAATAAATGAGTTGTTATTGAATTTAATTATTATTGTAAATAAGTTGAAAGTTTATTGAATTAATTATTGTTTAGTTTAGTTAATTATTATTTAATAAAATTATTAATAAATATTTTGTTTATAAATAAATAGTAATATATGTAAATTAGATAGAAATAATATATTATAATGTAATAATGAAAAAATATAAATACATGTAAATTTCTATAATTAAATCGATGTATTAGTTATTGACTATATGATAGTTAATAACAAAAAAGAGATTTAATTTTTTTAATTAATAAAGATTATTTTATTTAAAAAAAACGAATTTTTATTACGTGTTCTTTTTTATTTTGGTGTTAAAATTTGTTATTTGTAATCCGTTTCTGATAGAACTCTTTACAAATACTATATAAGTGTGTAATTCCATTATCATCACAAAAATTATTAAAGTTAACATTATTATATTCAGTGCCGTTATCAGTTTTAATATATTTAATATTTTTATTGAAAATATTTTTAATTCATTTGTACCATTTGATGAAGGTACTAAATGCTTCAGATTTATTTTTAATAAAGAAAACCCATCCATATCTTGAATAATCATCAAGAATTGTAAAGAAATATTTGTTTCCATGAATAGAGGTATCAGCGCTATATATCGTATTCATGTGAATAACATCAAATATTTCAGATGTTTTATTATTAGATGGATAACAAGGGAAATTTTTAAGCTTAGAACATGAACAAACTTTACATTTTTCATCAACTTTAATATTATCAAGTTTGTTCTTAATATTATTATTATTAAAATGACCTAAACGGCGATGCCAAATGTCATAATTTTCATTTTTATTATTATTATTTTGTATATCTAAGCTATTACATACAGCATTATTTGATTCAAAATTAAGTTTATTTTTAAAAGATCATATCTTATATGTTTTGATTTATTAGAAGATACGGTACATAATCTATTTCCCTTATTATTATAAATTGTAACTAAATTTTTGTTATTTTTTCTATAAAATATAATTTTGTAATTATAACAAAATATTATAATAAATATAATAACACTCAAAAAAAAACAAAAATTATTTTATTTTTTATTTATTTTTTTTTTTAATTATTTTATTAATTATATTTATTATAATACTATAAGCCGCAAGGGTTGATATAGTATTAATATTAAAAAAAGTTTTATTAAAAAATTAAGTTTTATTAACTAAACAAAATTAAAATAAAAAACACAAAGAAAAGAATATTTGTTAATAAGAATTTTACTCATATTTATATTTTTTTCAAAAGTTAAAGTTATTAAAAAATAAAAATAAAAGTTTCTAAAAAGTTCTTAAAAATCGAAAAATTTAGAAAAAATAGAAAACAATAGAATTAAGAATTTAATAGAATAAATTTTAATTAATTAAACACAAGAATTATCAAGAAATTCTAGTAATTTCTTGAACTATAAAGAATCTTCTAGATATTTTTTAGAATAAAACTATAAAATAATAATAAATGTGAATCGAACCCTAAGTAGTTTGATTCATGGTATTTGTTACTAACAACTATACCAGAAATAATATTTTTTAAATTTAATTATTTGTTTTAAAACTTTATTGAAAAATAATACTAAATATTAAAATAATAAAATAATTGTAATTATTAATTTTGTTATAGTAATTTGAATTACATAGACTTCCAATGAATAATAAGCTCCTTTTAAATTCTGGAATATATAGTACATCTTTAAATTTTATTTTATTTTCATTAATATAACCTATGAATGTACCTATATATTTTGATTCAACAAAACTGCCATCCGCAAAATATACTCTTTCTTTATGCTTTTGAATATCACTAAGGCAGTCTAAGTTGTGTGTCATATTGTAGGAGGCTCCAAAATCTAAGGTCCATTGAATAATTATATTATTATTTATATTGGTGTTATTTTCTTCTTCATTGCTATCAGATCTATAATATTCTTTATCTAAGCTTGGTAGTATTTTTTCTTTTATAGTGCCTCGGCTTGTTGTTAATCAAAGCACTATTAGCAACGTTATTCTTGATTATTAAAGTCTTCATTTAACGCATTGCTTATAAAAGCATCTTGGTAGTCGTAATCTTTTATTCCCGAACTGTTCGCCTCAACATTATTTGAATGATTTTGTTTATGTTTATTTTTATATTTATTTTTATTTTTATTTTTATTTTTTTTTTTTTGAATTTGCATGTATCAGCCTTGTGTCCTAATTTATGGCAAATGTAACATCTTGGAACCCTTTTCTTATTTTTGTATTCTTTATTGTAATTCTGATTACTAGTGGTTCCATTGGAATTGGAATATAAACTGACTGATTTTATTTCTTGGTTTTGTTTATTTGGATTCCCTTAACTCCTTTAGACGATTTATTGTTTTTATTGCCGATTCAGAGCATTCATTCCAATTGTTTTCATAAACTAATATTCTAGTTCTTATTGCTAAATGAGTTGGTATTTAATTATAAAGATAATTAATCTTATCCCTATTTGATATACATTTGCCTAGGCTGGATAATTCATTAAATATTTTATTCATGTAGGATACATACATTGAAATTGAGGTTTTATTTTCATCAAAATAATTTATTTAATTCATTTTTCTAAATATTCTATTCTTTGTTGTTTTGAAAATGAATTAGTTTCTTCAACGGTTTTAAATATTTTGTATGGGTTATTATAGATGAAATCTAAATTTTTCTTAATTTCATCTGAGATACTATTATTGATTATTATTTTAGTATCATTATCCTTATCAATCATATCTTCTGTAACGTTTTTATCATATACATAATCTCTATCAAATTCAAAAGTTTTATAATCTTTTGATTCTCCTTTAATTGATGATTTGAGAATTATTTTTACTTCATCAGTATTAATATATTTATATAGCTTATGTTTAGCTAACAGTAAAAATAATTCTGTTCTCCATATTAAATAATTTTCATCATTTAATATGGTTTTAGTACTAATATTTTCAATAATTTCTTTTGACATAATAAAAATTATTTGTTTAGATTTATAAGATATTTTAAAATTTTAAATATCAATTTTTAGATGTTAAATATTAATTTTTAAAAATTCAAAATTTAAAAACAACACCTATAAATTATAATCTTTTAAAATGTATCAGTATTCCTGAGACTCTTAATCTTTTAATACACTGCTTAAATTGATCAATTTCAATTTTATTCTTTAATAATTCCTTTTATTTTTATTTAATAAGAATGATATATTAAAAATATCTTTTTAGTTAAATTACATGTATTAATGTAAGATATAATTTAGTGTTACATTATATTAACGTATTTCGTTATTACTAAACGCCACATTATATGCTATACTATTACATTAATTATAAATTATACTAATATTAATTATATATTTATAATTTTATATAAAATAAATATTAAATATATTTATATTATTTATTTATAATTTATTATTTATATTTTATTATTTAATAATATTAAACTTTATTTCTAACATTACTTTATTATTATTTTATTTTAATTATTTTTATTTAATTAAATTTTTTTTAATATGGATTTAATTTTTTTTTTAGAATGGATTAATTTTTGGGTTAAGTTAGACAAGAATTTGTTCTTTATTATTTATTTTAATTTAATAATTTTGTTATTTATCAAATGTAAGAAATTTAGATAAATTTATTATAAAATTTATCTATCTTTCTTATTTAATACATTAATTTAATACATTAAACTATTGTATTTATTTTAACCAATAATATTTAATTATTAATTTATATATATTTGATTCTCTTGAGTTCTCTTCGAGAAATCAAGTTATTATTTTAGAATTTTTATAATAAATAATAATTCATATAAAATAATTAATTAATAAACAAAACCCTTTTTAATAAAACATATTTTATAAATATTTGTGTCTTTTATTCCTTTTGTGTTATTATTTATTATAAACTTTCTATAATAAACTCTATCTTATATTTAAGTTAAGTATAATTATTTATTTATATTATTTTATATTTATTTAATTATATTTAATTTTATTTTCTCAAATTAATGTTAATTAGTAATAATTAATGTTAATTTGTAGTTAAGAAATTATTTATAATTAATTTTATAAGTAATTTCTTACATCAAATGGTACAAGATCTGAAGATTTTATTAATAAAATAATATATTATAATAATAAGGAAAAATTTAAAATAATATTCTCTAATTCTAAACCTAAATTAATTAATAAACTATTCTAATTTTAGTCTAAAATATCCTAATCTAAAAGAATCTAAACTAAATTAAAATAACTTAAACTAATATCCTAATCTAAACTATTCTAAATCTATTACTATTTCTATAAAATGTTTAATACAACTAATCTATTACTAAACTAATTTTATACTATACTATCTTAATATTATACACTAAATACAAAAACTATTAATTAAACACTTTTAAAACACTAAATTTAGAAAAAACTATTTAATAAATATTAATTTATTTTAAACTATTTAATTTATTATTTAACTTTTAGAAAATATTAAAAAAATAATATAATAATAAAGTCGTAAGAAAAAAAGGGAGAGAACAAAAGTATTGTGTTACTTTGTTCTTTTTTATACTAATAAAATATTTATTTGATTGGATTAAAAATAAAAATAAAAATTTAATAATAAAAATATAATAATAAAAATATAATAAACTTAAATTTTCTAAATTATTAAAATATTATATAAAAATTTTACAATATTAAATAATATAATTAATACATGATTTTTCAATACATCTATTTTTATTTAACTTTATAATATTCTATAACTAATATTTTAATATTCAATTTTTTTTATATTTATTTATAATTGTTAATAATATTTTTTACTTTAATATTTTCTTTAAATAGTTTAATTTTTCTTTATTTAAATGTACCGTAACACAAATGATACGATATTTTATTTATGTATCTAAATTAATATTTATTTATGGGCAATGACAATAAGGAATTATGACAAAATAATATATTCTAATATTAAATAGAAATAACACATACAATAATACAAAATAAAGTAATAAATATATCTTTTTAATGTACTCTTTATTTATTATTAATTATTAATTATTACATCAATTATTATTATTACTCTCTTATATAAATATTATAATTAATTATCTCAAATATATATAATATCTCTTTTTAACTATACTAAAATAAAACATAAAAATAGCTATTTATGTGAATTAATTTATCATAAGTATAAACTTATAAATAAAAGAATTCTCCGTTTAATAATTATTATTATAAAATTATATATTGTTATAAAATTATTGCTGACCAATAATATTTAAGTATTTCTTTAACCTAAAGAATCTACCTAAATATCATATTTATAGTGGTTACGTATCACAAATGTAAGAATCTATAATTATTTTTAAATAAAATAATTATATTTTCTTAGTTAAGTTATAATTATAACTTTATTTAATTATATAATATTTATTCATTTAAATATTATTAATAATTTATTAAACTCAATATTAAATATTCATTAATTTAATACAACAAATTTATTTAATTAATTATTATTTATACATTTATAAATAATTATAGTTTATTTAATTATACATTTAATTATTAAATTTATCTTAGTTTATTTATTTAATTAAATTGTAAACAAATATATTATGTATTCTAATATGTACTTAATAATGTATTCTGTATTTTGTTTATTAATATCATTATTATATTATTTTCCTTATTTATAAATTTATGATTTTATGGTCGAAATATCTTTTATTATTTTATTCTTTTATTTTCGATCAATTAAATTAGATTAGTTAATCGGTCAATTAGGGTTTTTCCCAATCACTTTTTAAAAGTAATTGGTTTTACCTAATTGATACGATGATCGATATGGATAGAATATCGATCAAAAATCTTATCTAGGTTTTTCTCTCTAATCTTTTCCTAGATAAGAGATTTGTTAAGATTAGAAAATATTTTTTAATTTAACAAAAAAAGTATAAATAAGGCTCTTGAATTCTCTTTGAGAAATCAAGAGTTATTATTATAACAATTATAATATAGTAATAACATTAATAAATATTTTATATTTCAATTTTAATAAAGTAAGTTTTAATAAAAAACAAATTTAAAAATAAAATAAAATAATCTTTTCTCTTTGACAATTCTGTGTTATTAGTTTATTATAATTAGTTATAATAAACTCTTTCTTATAGAAGATAAGTATATTTATCTTTTTTGTTTTCTCAATTTAATAATAATTATTATTTAGTTATTATTAAGTTGTAGTTAATTTTAATTGCTATATTCTTCTTTAAGAAAGAATTAAATAAATAATAAATCAATTTAAAAAATAATTGTAAAAAAGTAAACAAATTTAAGAAGTTAATATTTGAGTATAGACAGTGTCGGCTTGCCAAATATTAATTTCATAAGCTCTTATTTACTATTTTGCAAAAATTTTGTAGATAGTAAACGCGAGTATCTCAAAGGACCCAACCTTTGAAAAATAGGTAATTACGACCTAGAACTATAAAACCTTCAACACTTGAGGGTAACTACACACTTCAACAGGTGATAGTTTGTTCACTCGCGCATAAAATAAGAGGTAGGTCAGGTTCGATCCCTGATAAAACCCTTGTCATTCTTGCGAAGTGACGTTAAAATTATATAGTTTTTATCTTTTATTTTAGGCTTTTATAAATTTGTTCGCCTACTTGTTATAAGTAACAGAATTTGTTTTTTTTTGTGTTGTGATTATATTCTAGTTACTTAATTTTTATTCTTGTAAAAAAAAAAATTGATTTATTATTATCACTTTCTAATATAAAAAAAAAAAAATATATATATATATATATATATATATATATATATACATAAAGATGGAACAAGACAATTTTATTAATAATAATTCTGCTTTTAAAACTGGCTTTTCTGGAGACCGTCGTTTCTTTAAAGGATTTTTAGCCAAGATTGAGTTAGTTTTTATGCTATATCCTGACAGATTTGCTGATGACGAAACAAAAGTTGTATACTTGATAACCCAACTCTATTGTTCAGCTATGAATTGGGCTGCATCTCTGATAGAAAACAGAGATCCATGCTTGAACAACTATGAAGCATTTGTTGGAAGACTTAAAGCTATGTTTGGAAACAATGATGCCACCTTCGTAGCAAATCAAAAGTTACGAACAATTAAGCAAAAAAGACTTGGAGACATTAGAAACTATATTCTTGAATTCAACAAGTATGCTGATGAGTCTTCATGGAATGAAGATGCTAAAATGGACGCATCTATTGCCGGATTAAATGATCAAATAGCTACTAAGATACTTGAAATGTTCCCTGGTCCCCAATCCCTTTATACTCTACAAACAATTGCTGCTAGACTTGATTCTCGACTTTCAACCAGAAGGCAATTCTTCAATCCTCAAAATCATTCAAATAATAACAATAATAATAGAAGACATCCACCCAAAGGAAAACCAAAATTCAATATTCACAATTCATTATCAAAAGAAGAAAAAGATAGAAGAAGAAAAGAAAATCTTTGCATGTACTGTGGTTCTTCTGAACATTCACTTAATAACTGTCCCTTAAGAAATAAATTCAAAAGCTCTTCAAGTAATGTGCACATCAGCAATCCAGAACCTACTACTATTCCCAGACCAAGAATTTCTGATCTCCTGAACGTAAAACTTCCAATTTATGAATTTACTATTAAAGCTAATAATTCTAAAACAAAAACCAAAATTCTCCTTGATTCAGGATCTTAACTCAACTTAATCGATGTTTATTTTGTTAAAGAATATCATATCCCTTACTCTATTCAATCTGATTTCCCTAGAGTTACTATAATTGGAGGTAAACAACAAATCTTAGGAAAAACCTCACATGTTTCCATTCAATATGAAAACCATATTTGTAAAACACAATTTTATGTAGTTGACTTTCCATCTTATTGTGCTATTCTTGGAACAGAATGGCTTTTTACTCATAACCCTACTATAGACTTTACTTCAAATAAACTTTTTTTTAAATCAAATCATTGCATTGCTAACTGTCTTGTTATTCCATCTTCTTTTACTGCTTCTATTTATACTGAAGAATATAACTCAAATAAGAATGAAGAACATAATGAAGCAAATAATAATATTCAAAAAACATTACCTGCAAAACTTCTTCCATTCAAATATGTATTTGACGAAAAATCTGCTAATGAATTACCAGAAAACTTCTGTGCTATTACTTCTTTTGTTTCTTCCCTCAATGATCAAATTTTAAATGAATGCAAAAATGATGAATTTTATTCTGACATTTGTAATGAATTAAATTCAGATGATTCCAACAATTCTAGATTAAAAAGCTTTTCTATTAGTAACAGTTTTCTTCTGTTTAAAAATAAAATCTATGTTCCTCCAAAATGTCGTTCTACCGTTCTTAACATCTACCATGATTCTCCCTCAGCTGGTCATTATGGAATTAAGAAAACTTCTTCTCTAATATATCGTGACTTTTGGTGGCCTTCTCTTTACTCTGATGTTAAAAATTACATTCGTTCTTGTGATACTTGTTCGCGTTCAAAAGATTTTAAACATAAACCCTATGGTTTTCTCCAACCTCTCTTTCTATGGACTTTATTACAGACGTTCCATTATCTAATGGTTTTACTTGCATTTTTGTAGTGATTGACCGCTTTACTAAAATGGGTCATTTTATTCCTTTCCCAAAACTTCCTTATGCTATTGATTCTGCTACCTCTTTTATGAACAATATTTTTCGCCTTCATGGACTTCCTTCTGAAATTATTTCTGATAGAGACACCCAATTCACCTCTAAATTTTGGTCTGCTATTTGTAAGTCTTTTCGAATAAACATGAAACTTGCTTCTCCTTTTCACCATCAAACCAACGGTTTAACGGAGAGGGTAAACTCCGTTATCGAACAATATCTAAGATGCTATGCTAATTTTCGTGGCTCTGACTGGTCAAAATATTTATTTCTTGCAGAATTTAGTTATAATAATGCAGTACAAGAATCAATTAAACATTCCCCATTTTTTGCAAATTATGGCTACAATCCAAGACATTCACCTGCAATTCCTAGTAGTTCAAATGTACCATGAACTGATGAAATAATAAAAGATTTTTCAGAATTAACCAAAGAACTAAAAGAAAACTTAAAGAAAGCAAGTAAGAAACAAGAACAATTTGCAAATAAACATCGATCTGATGCACCAAATTTTAAACTTGGTGATAAAGTATGGTTGAACAGCTCACTTGTAATACATAAAGGTAATAAAAAATTAAGAACTAGAAAACTTGGACCTTTTAAAATTATCAAGAAAATCTCACCTGTATCGTACCAATTAGAATTACCAAACAACTTAAAAATACACTCTGTGATTCATGTATCCGAACTTGTACCCTATTATGAAGATAACTTTGGTAGAAAACAAGAACCACCACCACCAATAAGTATAAATGAAGAAGAAGAATTTGAAGTAGAGGAAATTCTTGATGTAAGAAAACATTATGGAAAAACACAATATCTTATAAAATGGAAAGGTTATCCATTATCCGATGCATCCTGGGAACCCGAAAGCAATCTTAACTGTCCAGAACTTATTAAAAAATTCAATGAAAATAAATAATTATACATTATATTTTTTTAACTGTAATCAATATTATTATTATCATTTATAGTTTAATATTTTTATTTTATACAAAAAAAAAAAAAATAAATGTATCTTAGATAGTTCCTTTTTACATACTATATTTTTAAATCTAAATATTTCATGTATTTTATTATTAACATGTATTTGAAAATTTACTCATGTATAATTCTTTGATTAACAATTTATTTGATATATTATTAATATAGATTAGTTTTTATTATTTTAAAAATAATTTAAATTTAAGATTCGTCTGGTATCCGAATCCTTGAGGAGGACCATGTAACGAATACTAAAATTTGTAAAAGGAAATCTTGGTATAGCTGTTAGAGCTATAGTCATGAATCGAACTACTCGAGTTCGATTCACACTTAAACCTACTTTTTGAATATTTTATTTTCATTGTTCTAGTTAATTCTTTCTGTATTTTCTTTAAGAATTTCATAGAAATTCTTAATAATTAAATTGAATTTTTTATTTTATTTTATCCTTTCTTCCATTAGTTTCTAAATTAACCGAGAAAAACAGTTTTAAACGATTTTTCTAAGATTCTAAAATTTTTGAAAATCATACAATCTGTTTTTCCGTAAAAAGTATAAATATGAGTAAATTTTCACAAAAGAAATATTTTTAATTCGTGCTTTTATTAATTAATCAATTAATAATAAGTAATTTGATATATTACAAAATTAGTTAATTAATTAATAAATAATTACTTTAATAAATTTTACTTTAATAAATTAATAAAACAAAATTTTTTTAAAAAACATTTCAACTTATTATTAATTTTCCAGTGTTGCCTATTGCTATAAGTGACTAGCGCGTTACAATTACAATAATTTGTGTCATAATTGAATTTTCTTGTATCATCTATAGTTTTAAATTCTAAATATTGATTATCATTATTATCTTCTTTTTCTTCTTCTGAAGTGGTGCTTATTTCACATAAATTTATTTCTTTGATACTATTTTCAGTTTCAATTAAATTTATTTCTTTTATTTTAACTATACTACTATCGCTATTCCGAATCACTGTCGTAACATAATTCAATGTCATTTATCTCATCAACTGAAATATTTAATTTTTGGAATTGTTCTGCTATGTGTTTAATATTGTTATGAGGATTCTTAGGGTTAAAGGGGCAGTTGTAAACTAATGGTTTTCACTATCACATAAATAACAGCGCTTTTTCTTATTATTTATACTTCCTTTATTATTGAATTTCTCGCAGATATCGTCTTCATCACAACTTTCGTAATTATTGCCTTTGTCTTTATTTTTATTCTTATTTTTTCCTTTAGGTATTTATGATATTTCTTCTTCTTTTTCTTTATTTTTTCCCGGGATAAAGATTCTACGATTTCTAATTTGCTTCTTCATATCTTCTAATATTTCATCGACGTCTTCTGAGATACTGTATCTTATTTCTAAGAAATTTAATTGTTTCTCTGGTAGTCCTTTAAACAAGTAGTTTAATTTTTCTCTATTGCTAATTTTATTATTTAATTTTCTAAAAATTCTTCGATGTATTCTAAAGTTTCTTTATCGCTTTCGGCCCTCATATTTTCTAATCTTCTGTAGAGTTTTGGTATTTCATTGAATTCTTCTTCGTGGTATTTCTTCTTGAGTCCCTTTAATATTAAGTATGCTGAAATTTTTTCTTCTTCCTTACTTCTAATAAAGGATTTTATTTTTGCATCAACAAATTTTCTTAAAAAACTCAAAACTTTGAAGTTGTTCATTTTATGTTCCTTAATTTTGTTTTCACCTTCTTCAGATAAGATATCATTTCCCTTCTTATCTTTGGTTGTATATTTTTTCTCTACTTCTTTTACTATATCATCTATGTTTTTTTCTACATATTCACTTAATCCAGCGCCTTGGAGTTCGAGGATAAAGTCTTCATACCATTCATCGTAGTTATCTTCTATTAGGACATATTCCATCCTATTAAGAACTATTCTAGTTGTTCTGTCATTTTATAAATGTATTAATATATTTCTAATATTATTTAATGAATTTGTTTATTAATTACAAATTGCTAATTACTATTTCTAAATTCTAATTACTAAATTATATAAGAAACATTCAAATACTAATTTCCTAATTCTGATGTGTTTCTTATTTACTTATGTGTATATTTAAGTGTTGTTAATCTTAAATATCCTAATTATACTATGTTGTTAAATTACTAAATTACTAAATTACTAAATTGTAAATTACTAAGTTACTAAATTACTAATTGCTAAATTGCTAAATTACTAAGTTAATAAGTTACTAAGTTACTAAATTACTAAATTACTAAATTTCCTAATTAACTAAGTATTCTAAATTTCTACACAAACTTATCGAGTCAAATGAGACTCTTAATCTGTTAAAAATCTCAATATTTGTTTATTTATTAACTTTATTTATTTTAAAGCAAAAGGCTTATTTTTTAAGAATACATAATTTAATGTTATTTATACATACAAAATACATCTGATGGATCATACATGTTTTAATATTAACTATATAAAAGAGGCTTATAAAAATAAAAATTTTTTAAAACTATATTCATAAACTATATAAACTATATAAACTATATATTAATATATTATATCCTATTTATTTATAATAAACTATTTAATATTTAAAATTATAATAAAAGTTGTAATAAAATAAAAATATTAATTAAAATGTTAATTAAATTTATAAACTAAAAATACTAATTTTCTAACAATTTTATAATTTCTTGGAATAGTTTATTAATAATATTTTCACTTACTTCCAAGAGGGTCTTCTTGGAAATAGTGAAGTTTAATAAAAATAAAATAGAATAAAATAAACAGTAAATTTTATAAAGCATGTAAATTATTAATAAAAATAAAATATAATAAATAGTAGAAATATAAGTATTAGTACAGATTGAATAAAATAATATAATATCATATAAAATAAGTAGTGAAGTTATATAAAAGAGTAAGGCATTAATAAAAATCAAATAAATAGTTAAGTAATATATATGAGTAAAGTACTAATAAAAATAAAATAAATAGTAAAGTAATATAAATGAGTAAAGTATTAATAAAAATAAAGTAAAATAACATAAATAATGAAGTAATATAAAAGAATAAAGTATTAATAAAAATAAAAATAAAATAAAGAAATATAAAAGAGTAAAGTATTTATAAAAATAAAATAAAATAAATAATAAAGTACTATAAACAAATAAATTATTAATAAAAATAAAATAAATAATAAAAATATAAATATGAAGTACAGATTAAATACAATAAAATAAATAGAGAAATATAAATGTAAAACACATATAGAATGAAATAAAATAAATAGTAAAAATAAAACAAAATAAAATAAAATAAAATAAATAAAATAAAAATATAAATATAAATAAAAAGGCTTAATGAATTTTTTACGAATATTAACATTAAAAAAAAATTTTTTTTTATTCCAATAAGATTATTTAAAATAATAAATGTATATAAATGAAAAAATCATATTTTATTTATTATTTCTGTTAATACGTTATTAATTCTAATTATATTTCTATAATATTATAATTTAAAATAATTTTTTTTTTTTTTTTTTAAATTAATTTTAAATAAATCAATCAATATTACAAATATAAATATACCATAAAAAAATTTTTTTTTTTATTATTTTCATATATATCTTTTTAGAAAATATATAAATAAAATAAATAAAAAATAAAATAAGTAAAAAAAAAAAAAAAAAATAAGTAAATAAAATAAATAATTTGAAGAAAGAACATAATAATAAAGTATATCAAAATTATCAAAAAATTTCCAATAAATAGTTTAAAAAAAATTATATGTATATATACTTTTTTATTTTAGATTATTATTTAAAATATAAAACATTATTATGGAAATTTATTATTATAAAAAACTAATAATAAATAGTATAAATTTTAAAATTAAAAAAAAAAATAATTATTTACATATATTGTCCATAATATATATATATATGTATATATATATATATTTTTCTCTTTTTCTTCATTCTCCCTTTTTAATATTGTTTATAAAAATATATATTGAATAATCATTTTATTTATTTTAATTGATTGCCATTCAACTTTTAATTATTATAAAAAAAATATAGATTATCATTTAATATACAGCACTTTTTTTATTCATTTATTTATTGAAAAAGAAGACTTTTATTTTCAATGTATTTAAGTGAAATGAAATAGAAAAGAAAAAAGCAAAAAGAGAGGGAAAAAAAAAAAAAGTTTAAAGATATAATTCAGTACGTTTTTATTTGTAATATTTTTCAGTTCCACCGTATCCTTTTAATATTTTTCCTTTTTTTGTTTTGTTTATAAAACTTGCTAAACGTTTGTTAAATTTATCAGGATATTTTCTTGCAGCATCAATATAGCTGATACGTATTCTTTTATAACTGTCAGAAAAATTTTGATAATGTTTCCAGGCTTCTTCATCAGCCTTAATTTCATCTAAAATATCTTTTGGAAATTTATATTCTTTTTTCATGATATCAACTACGGATTCTCTTATTTTAGGGTGAATCATATCTTGCTCATCAAGCCATATTAATCTTTCAATATTTAATCTTGAATAGGAACTACCAATTCTTCGTGGAGTAAATCTTTGAGCACGATGAAGTGGGTCAATATATTTTATTGTACTATCAATCCATCCAAAACAAAGAGCTTCCTCCACTGCATCATTGTAAGGAAGTATTTCTTCCCCTGATTTTTTTAATGGAAAAACAAACCATATTTCTTTCTTTTTTTCAAAGTTTTTGGAAAGCCATCGTCGCCATTTTTTTCTATCGCTTGTATAAAAGGTTTCAATATCTTTTTTTGTCTTTTCAATTTCTTTTTTTTTTTTTTCCGTTTTTTTCATAACTAAGTTTATTATTATTTTTAAATAATGTCAATATTTTGCTTACTTCTTTCTTTTTTTTTTTTTTTAAACAAGAAATATTAATAATTATTTCTTAAATATTAAATATTGGAAAATAAAAATGAAAATGAAATAAAAAATAAGAATGAAATAAAAAATAAAAATAAAATAAAAAATAAAAACAAAATAAAAAATAAAAACAAAATAAAAAATAAAATAAAATAAAAAATAAAAATAAAATAAAAAATAAAATAAAATAAAAATAAAATACAAATAGAATATTACTTAGCAGTTTTTTTATGAGATAAAGACATTGAATAATAAATTTTATTTATTTATTTATTTACTATTATTTATTTATTTATTTATTAATTCAATAATTAATTTATAGTTAATAAATAATGATGTATTACTCGATAAATATAAAGATGAAGACATGAATGTTTAATCTTATTTATTTATTTATTTATTTATATAATAAAATGTATATTACTCTATTATTCTTTCGTAACTAATAAGCAATGTATTCGTTTTAAACGTCAACTGAATTTTGAATGTGAATAATTCTATATCATTTTTTCACTTTTTCCATGTACATATATATATTATATATATATACTTATTTTATATTATTATTAGTATATTAGTATTGATACCAATTTATTATTATTATTATTATTATTATTATTATTATCTACGTAATATTTAATTCATTTTAATTTTATTTTTTTTTTTAAAAAAATATATATATATAATATTTTTTTTTCTTATAATTTGAAAAGTATCAATATAATATATTTGATACATATCTGTGCACTTGTTTTTTTTAAAAAAAAAAAAAAAATATTTATTTTTGATCTACAACATAATATGTTTTAAATATTAAAACTTAATTATTATGTTTAACTATTTCAATAAATAAATAATAATCTATTTCTATTTTTGATATATAATCTATATATTAAAAATAAAATCTATTCACTTAATAAATTAATAATATCATTAGCAAAATTAAAAGAAGAATCATTAGCAATAACAACGTCATATACATTTTTAAACTTTTCTATATTCTTTTCAATATCAATATTTAAGAATCCAAAAGATAAAACTTGTTCATGATCAATAGATTTAGACATAGCAATATCACCTAGATTGTCACCAAATAATAGTATATTCTTTCTATCTATAATATATTTTTCATAAGGACTTCCTTTAAAATTAAATTGATATTTATTTAATGAATGAATAATGGGTTCAGAAAAGGCAACACAAATTCCTGTTTCTGGTGAGAATATCATTTGATTTGATTTGATATATAATTTTTCATATATTAAATTATTTTGTTTTAGAATTCTTTCAATAATATCTATTTTCCCATAAATAAATAACATTAACATAAATAATAAAATTATATATCAAACATATATAATATATAATTATTATAATAATTTTAATAATATAATAATTATTTTTAATAATATATTATTAAATCATTTTTTAAAATTTGAATAATAATAAATAAATAAATAAATAAATAAATAAATATGATGATAATAATTATATACATATTAATTTTATTATTAAAAAAAGATATTCAAATATAAATATAAATATTATTACTCTGAACCCCAGCTGATGGAATTAATATTGGAATACCATTTGATTTACAAATTTTAAAAAATTCAATAAAACCATCTCTAAACGATATTGGTCTGGTTCTTATCATTTCATCTAATGATTCTTGTGTTAATTTTTGTTCAATAATATTATCATGTTCTTTTGTCCACCATTCTACCATATATTTGTATTTTTCTTTATAACTAATTTCATTACTAATTTCATATGGATAATATATATTGAATAATTCTTTGGAACGATTTCTTGCCTTTTTTTTAAAAAAAAAAAAATAAAATAAAATAAAATAAAATAAAAATAAATAATAATATTTTTTTTTATATATATTTTATTGATCATTAATACATATATTAAATTAATTTATATTAATTTAATTAATAGACTAATTGTTCCTTTTTTATTCAATTTATTAAATCTTCTTTTATTCAACTAAATTTAATAATTACATTAAGAATTTATAGTAAAACTAACTTCTTCTGAAAGTAAAGGATTTCCTCCTATAACGCCATGAGAAGATGGAGTTCGTTGTCCATCTTTCCAATATCTTGTAATAGTCATGTCAAAATCTGAAACAATTTGAACATTTTTTTTTCCATCTCTAATTAATTTTTTTAATTTTATTATAAAGCCTTCTTTATCTTTTATAAAAATGTTTTTATCATTAACATACTTTTCTAATAATTGATTAATAATAGATATATCATCCATTTCTTATAATAATAAAAAATTGAAATATGGAATTTTAGAATTATATATAATAATTCTTTAATATATTTTCCCCAATAATTTATACTAAGAATTATAAATGAATTTAAAATTAATTTTTTTAAAAAATTCTTTTATTTTGAATTTACAAATTATTTATTATGCTATAAATAATAAAAAAATGATTAAAAATTTAAATATATATATATATGTTGTAATTGTTTTTTATATTAAATATTGAATATAAAACTATTTAAATTTTTTTTTTAAAAAAAAAAAATACACCAAAACAAATAATAATAAATTAAAAAAAAAAAAAAAAAAAAAAAAAAAAAAAAAAAGATAAACTACAAATTATTAATTAATATATTTTCATTCTTAAAAACTTTTTAAATTAAAATTAACTTTTTTGGAAATTATTAATTATTTAATACTTGTTTCATTAATGTCCTAACCCAAATAATAAATTAATAAAGCTTTTTTACATACATTTGCATACATAATAACATGCTTTATGTTTTTTATGTTTTAACTAATAAAGTAACTTTGATTTACACATTTAAAAATATGATTTAAATGACATGTCACAAAAATGATTTTTCAAAATAAATAATAATTAAATGTTTAAATAAAAAATTATAAACTTAACATTTATTAATATTAATTATACAATTATTATAAAATACTATTAATAAAAATTGCACAATATAAAAAAAAATTAATAATAATAAATATCAAATTTAAGAACGAAAAATATTTAAATTGTTTCTATATATTACTATATATTACTATAGGAGACTTCCAGTTTGTTTTTATTGTTTTTGTTTTCTATTAATCATAATTTCAATTATTTATTTTTTTTTTTGCTTGTATTAGTTTTTACCGCTATCCATAAATTTTACTTTATTATGACATATTAAGATATATTTAAAAAATATGTATATATATTTAATATTTTATTTTTTATTTTAATTTTTTTTTTTTTAAATTAATAATATATGTATATATATATTGCTTTTTCTATATATAATTAATATATTATTAACACATTAGAGTTTTTTTTTTTTTTTTTTTTTTTTTTAAAAAAAAATTATATATAAATATAATTTCATTTATTTTATTTTATTCAATTATTATTATTATTATTATTATTATTATTATTATTATTATTTTTATGTAAAGTTTGTGATTAAATCTTTTTAAAAAAATTTAATCACAAACTCTAATTTCACATTTAAATGTAAAAATAAAAAATGGATATATTTTATTGATTTATCAATGATAGATAAATATTATTATTATTATTATTATTATTATTATTATTATTATTATTATTATTATTATTATTATTATTATTATTATTATTATAATTATTATTATTATTATTATTATTATTATTATTATTTTAATTTTAATTTTTTTTTTATTTTTTGAATAGAATATAAAATAAAAATAAAGATTAAAGTATAAAATATTGAAAAATATAAAAATTTGAATATATTAATTTTAACCAAATGAAAATTAGTTCATATAATATACTATTAATTTACTATTTCTCATTAATTAAATAATTAAAAAATGAGTAATTATTAATATATATATTAAATTATTTAAATTTACCATTTTTATTAGTGATTAAATATAATCAGTATTAATAAATTATTTTTATATTTATTCGTTATTTATTCATATTAAATAATATTATAATATAATTGTTAAAATTATTATATAAAATATAAAACGGACACAAATTTATATAATATTTGGATATTTTTATTATAGTTTCATAAAATCTTTGATATGGAAGGATAGATTTAAAATATATATATAAGAATTATATATATTTACTTTAAAGGCAACTTATTAAAAATCTATAATACTAATTACATGATTTATATAATAAATCCTTTATCTTTCTTTATTTTATTATATTACTACAATTATAAAAATAATTGTTACAAAAAAAAATTAATAATTACATTAATATTAATAAACTATAACTAATAGGAAGAAAAGAAAATCATCTTGAATATTTTTTTAAATTATTATAAATTAAATTATATTTATATGATATTTAAAATAAACAAATAATTTTTATAAATTATATATCAAAGTTAAATTTCCTCCTTTTTTTTTTTTTTTTTCTTAATAATTTTAATTAATAATGATTATTTGTAAAGTGCCTATTTTATTATTTTTTATCTAATGTTTATTATTAATAGTTTTGTTATAATAATAATTTATTGTTAAATGTGAATTGTTAATAATTTTATTAGTAATATTTTTAATATTATATTATTTATTATATATTATTTTTTAAAATTTTAGAATATTATATATTTTAAAAATTTTAAAAATAATTTTCCATTATATTCCAATATATTATATAAATTTATTAATTTTAATTTTATTTAAATTTATATTATTTCTTTTCTTTATTTTTTATAAATTTAAAATAATTATTAATATACTATTATTATTAGTCCATATAATATAATATATTCATAGTAATACATTCTAATTAAATTAGAATTAATCATCCATTTTAAATTTATTTTCTGTTAATTTTTTTTTAATTTTTCAACTTTGGAAAATTAAATTAAATGTACGAATATATAAATAATATATTATTTAATATATTTCATTTAATTTAAAATGAATTTTTGAAAGATTATTTATATAAATTTTTAATCATTCATTTTAATAATTAATTAAATTTATTAATAATTATTAAATTTAGTTTACCAATACTAATACTAAATACTAAATACTAACATTAATACTAAAACCAATACTAATACTAAATACTAATACTTATATTAATATTAAAACTAATACTAATACTAAATACTAAATACTAATAGTTATATTAATAATAAAACCAATACCAATACTTAATACTAATACTAATAATATTTAAATTTTTTTAAAAAGATGAAATTCATAAGTAAAAATATTACTATAGAAAAAAAAAAAAAAGAATAATTTATATTATTATAAAATTTATTAAATGAATTTATTTAAAATCATAATACTTATTTCTTAAAAAATAATATATTGTTATTGGTAATACTATTATATTATTAGTAGTAAAAAAATATATATTTTATATAATACTTTAAATAACATATATATATGATATATAATATTATAATGGATAGAAATAATTTTAATCATAGGATTTAATAATAATAAAATAGGTTAGTATATGCAAAAACAAACTCTAAATATTTATAAAAATTTAATATTAATTAAACTATGAAATAAAATTGAAAATTTTTAAAAATTTTATTTTTCTTATTTTTTTTTAAAATTTTTTGTTAATAAACAATTTTTTTTTGTATAACTTTTTATTTTTAATTTTATTTCATTTATATAAATATATAAATAAATATATATATATTTATTTTATTTATTTTTTTTTTTTTTTTTTTTCAAAATATAATTTAGTTTTATTATTATGTTTAATTTTATTGACTAAAGAGATAATAAATATAAAAAAGTCAATATTGATATTTTATATACTCAAGAAAAATACAAAATTTCGGTAAAAAAAGTAAATTGGTAAAAAAAATACAATTCATACTATTTTATAAATTTATAATTCTTTTAATAATTTATATATATATAAATTCAAAAATTAAATTTTATTATTATTATTATTATTATTATTATTATATATCAAAGTTTTAAATGCAATATCTATCTTTAAACGTAAAAAATTATATATATCCTGAATGTCACAATATAAATTATTATATATATATTCAAATTATTTAAAATTATTATTATTATTGTGAAAATATAAGCTTTTCAGAAATTGAAAAAAAAAAGATATATATATGTAAAAATATTTTTTAAACATTGAATTTTTAATAATTCTTTTTATCTATCAGAATATATATTACTTCTTATTAAATAAATATTATAAATTTTATTAAATATTTGGAGAAAAATAAAAAAATAATATAAATATATATATATAATAATACTTTATTACAAAGAAAGAAAAAAAAAAAATATAAAAGCATTTTTATTTAAACAAAGGTTTAATATATTCCTATATACAAGTTTCTTTTTTTTTTTTTTATTCAATTGCAAAATTTTTAACAATCGTTTTTAAAAAGCTATTTATATATAAAATTTAAATAGGAATGTTTTAAATTTAAATTTAAATCCATGTTAAATGAATAATAAGAAACAAAAAAAAAAAAAAAAAAAAAAAAAAAAAAAAAACGGATACAACCGAAGAAAAATAATATAAAATATTTTTAAAAATAGAAAAAAAAAAAAAAAGTAAAAAAGTATCATTTTAAAAATTACAACATGAGTATAAATTATAAAATATAATACAGAAATTTCTTGGAGATATACTTTATTCAATTAAGAAAAATATATATATATATATATTTATCTTTTTTTTTTTTTTTTTTTTTTTTTTTTTTTTTTTTGTTCGTTTGTTTGTTTGTTTGTTTAACCAATTAATAAAATACTTATTAATATCAGATAATTATTTTTTTAATATTATTAAAGAAAAACACAGAAAAAAAATTTAATTGTTACTTTTTCTTTTAAATATTAAGTATTGAAAATTTTTATTTTTAATATCTTCAAAAAAAAAAAAAAAAAAAAAAAAAAAAAAAAAAAAAAAAAAAAAAAAAGTAAGAGAAATAAAAAATAAATATTGATAATATAGTTTGAAATAAAAGAAAAGTAAAGAAACATATAAAAAAGAAAAAACTATTATTTTATATTTATTATTAATATTATAAAAATAATAAGAATTAAATATATATATTTCTTATAGTTATGATTACATATTTAAAAAAAACAAAAAAACCTGAACATAATTTAAACATTTCCAATAACAAATGCATTAATAACACTTCAATAAAACCCATTATTATCGAAACAATTAATAATACTAATAATGAATCATTAATAGAAAATACAACATCCACTTATGATAATAATAATATTAGTATTAATAATGAAAATAATACTAATAAAATTTTTGAAAACTTCAATAATTTAAATTCATACCAATTATCATCTATTACTTCAAAATTAACTCAATTATCAATAGCAGAATGTATTAATAATAAACTTTTATCCTTTTTGGATATTTTACCTAAAGAATGTATACAATATATTTTATGTTTTCTTTCTGCAAAAGATATCACTACTTGTGCTTGCACATCTAAGAAATTTAATTATTTTGCTTCAAGTAATTATATCTGGAGAAAAAAATGTATTGAAGATTTTTCTTTCTTTCTTAAACATTCTGGTATAAGAGATCTCATCTTTTTTTCTTCTTATGCCTATGATATTGATGATAATTTTAGTATAAGTCATCGTCATGGTAAAATAGATCCATATTATTATTATGATCCTAAGGATAGGAAAAAAATATCTTTAATTAATTCATTCAATTATTCTTCTTCAGCTTCATCATCATCATCAACATCATTGTCATCATCCATTACTTCGTCATACTCTTCGATGAATAATATAGTTTTTGATAAAGATAATAATGTAAATAAAAAGAAAAAAGAAAAAATAAAATCATTAACAACCTATTCTCTATGGCAAAGTATAAGATCATTAAAACAATTATACATTAGAATATTATACCCCTTTTCAAAATATATTGGTCTTTGGCATGCCGATTATCCATTTCATTCAGGTGCGCTGATTTCAATTGAATTAGTCACCAATATTAGAATTAAAAATCATACCTTTATAAAAGCCTTTATTTTAAATGCTAAAAATAAAACTTTTGGTACTAGTTTTTTTTCAATGGATCCATTGTATACTGTGGATGCCTTAGATTATGTCATAGAGAAAGTTCCTTTTTTTGAAATATCTATTAAGCCATCGGAAGATACTATGGAAGGGGAAGAAGAAGAAAGCGATGAAGAGGAAGAAGATAAAGAAAAAAATGAAGAAGAATTTATACGAAATAAAAATTTATTGGAAAAAAATTTAATAAATTATGTTAGTGATCAAAAAATTAATATCAATTTAATAAAAAGTAAATTAATGAATAATCGTTCTATTCATTTAAAATATAAGAAGGATAATCATTATGAAAAGACTATTGATGTTCATTCTAATAAAAATAATGTTAATGCTCATGTTTCAGGAGAAGATCAAGCTAGTCTATTACTAAATGGATCTACTAGTTCTACTTCTTCTACTAAATCCCAATCCATTTTAAAGGAAACGAATCAAACAAAGGAGGATACAATTACTCATCAAAAAAATGATCCTATTAATCCAAATATTAACATTACAATCAATTATCCATTAAATAACAGTCAAGAGTGCAATATATTAAAAAATACTAATTCTGATCTTCTAATAAAAATAAATGATTCAGTGATTAATAATGATAAAAGTAACATAACTATTAATGAGAAGAATAATATCAATAATAATCTTAACGATAATAATGATTTTAATAATAATAATAATAATAGTAATAAGAATAAAAATAATAGTTATAGTAATAATAGTAAAAAAAATAATAATGATAAAAATAATAACTATAATAATAATAATAATGACAATAAAAATAACAACAATAACAACAACAATGATAATAATAATGATAATGATAAAAATAGTGACATTAATATTGAAAAAAAAAAGGTAAGTGATGATAACATAAATGAAAATCAAAATTCAAATACGAATAATAAACATGAAAATAAATTAACGAATGATTATAATATATGTCCTTCTCCAATACCTATTCCAAATTCTAAGAAATTATCTCAATATAATATAGAAAATGGTAGTCACAGAAAACACAATACTCCAATGAAAAGAGAAGATTTAAGAATATTATTTACTGAGAGTTATATACCAAAAAGTAGCAGTCATCAAAAATATTATAATCATAGTTATTATACTAAAAGCTATAGTAGATTTTTAAATAATAATATTTATAATTCATTTGGTGTAAAATCGTATTATAATAAATATAATTACTTTAATTCTAAAAGTATGGCTTCCTACTATAATAATAACCCTATTGAAAAGGAGAATACAAATAAAAGGCATGACAATAACAATAATATCAATAATAACAAAGAAAATAATGGCAATAAAAATAATAATAACAACAGCAACAATAATAATAGCAATAATAATAATAGTAATAATAATAGCAATAACAACAACAACAATAATAATAGCAACATCAACAATAATAATAATAATAACAATATTAATGATAATAATCATAAAAATATTAAAATATGTGAAGATAATACTTTTAAATTTAAAGATGATTCAGTAACGTCATCTTTATCAATAAACGCTAGCAATTCAATCTTAAATAATAACAATGCATCAACACTATCCAATAAAATTAATATAACCTCTAACCAAAATAACAATATAATTGATGATAAATCAAAATTAAATTTAAAAAATATATCTAATAATAATAATTTGACAAGTAATAATTTATCAAATAATATTATAAATAATGATAATATTTTATTTAATGATAATTTAAATGATGATAATTTAAAAAATAATAATTTAAAAAATAATAATTTAAATAATAATAATTTACATAATAATAATTTAAAAATTAATATAAAAAATAATAATAACATCAGTATTAACAATAATAAAAACTATCTAAATAATTCAAGTTCAAATTTGAATAATTCTTTAACACCATCAGCTATCTCTCAAAATAATTTGATAGGTAACCATAATACTAACAAATCATCCAATATAAAAATCTCGAATTCAAATGATAACGATTTCAAAAATGATAACATTGACTCAATAGGTAGACTTATTTTACATTATTTAAAATAATAAAATAATAATAAATAAATAAATAAATAAATATATAGGAATTATCATTTTAATTAAATTTATTAAATTAATTTATATATATATTTTTAAAACCTTTATATATATATATATATATATATATAGATTTTTATCATAATTTAATTAATAAAAGTAATATAAAAATATTTAATTATTATAACCCAAACTTTTGTATTAAAAAAGAAAAAGTACCATTTACTATTAATATATCCTACACTTCCTGTTCTCACCCTGTAAAATTAATATTATCACCTAGTTCAGATATTGGTATATTTTATATATATATATATATAATTTTATTTATTAATTTTTTTTTTTTTTTTTTTTTTTTTTTTATTTATTTCATTAAATTTTAAAACGAAACAAAATCAATATATATATATAATTTTATTTATTAATTTTTTTTTTTTTTTTTTTTTTTTTTTTTTTTTTTTTATTTATTTCATTAAATTTTAAAACGAAACAAAATCAATATATATATATATATATTATTAATAAAATTATAGCATTTTTAAATGAAATACCTAATGAACATACAGGGTTATGGACTTCAAAAAAATCATTTCATGTATTACAACCATCTCTAATTACAGTAATACAAACATCAGAAATGAATGAAAATAATTTCGAAAATTATAAAAATAATTCAAATAAATATAATATTTTTAATTTAAGTTGTAGTGAAGGATGTCACTTAAATAAAGTAAGGAGTCTTTCCATCGTAGATGATAAAACGATCTATGGAAACTTTTTATATAATACATCTTATAGTAAAATTAATCTTTTATTATCTTCACAAAGCGTCAAAAAATCTAAATCAATATCTTTATCGAATATTAAATCAGATATTGATTTAACCTATTCTACTACTTTATCAAATTCTTATCCGTTAACTCATAATAGAAGTTCATTTTCAATATTGACTTCTGCTTTAACTTCATTCCACACCACTACTTATTCCTCTTCCTCATATTTTTCTTTATCTTCCTCATCTTCCATCTCTTCTTCTAATGCTACCTTAATATCATCAGATTTTAATTCTTCTTCTATTCCTTGTTTGGACGGTATTTGGATTGGTACTTTTGGTCATCATGGTTTAGAATTTATCTATATAAAAACGTATGATAAAAAAATATCGGATTCATCAAAAAAGGATTCACTTATTACTCTTCAAAATGAAGATGACGAAGAGGTTTCCATAATGATTAATACTGAAGAATATTCAAATATGGAATCAGAAGAAAATAGTGATGAGGTGTCACATACTCATGATAATTATTTCAGTCGTTCATTCCATGACCTTCGAAGTATTGATCTTCAAAATGAAAATGAAAATGAAGATAATGAAATGATGCTTCACGATGAATTGACAGGTATTAATAAAAGTCGTCAAGAAATTGTCGCGTATAAAATTACTGGCGATGTAAATATTCCTAAAGGTGAAATATCGTGGTCGGCGGATTTAAGTCATACAATCAATAGTGAGATGACAACACTAGATGGAAGAGTATATGATATCACTCAATCAAATGAATTCCAGAATTCTAAAATATATAAGGCAGAAGGAATTTTTGCTCAAATTGGTTATAGAGATATAAAGAAACGACCAGGAAAATGTAAGTAATAATATATTATATAATATTTAAAGAAAAAATTTTATATATATTATATATATATATATATATATATATATATATATATAACTTATAAAATATTTTGTAACTTAACTCTTTCTTTCTTTTTTATTTTATTATAAATTTATTAATATTATTTTTTTTTTTTCATTATATTAAATAAAATTTTATATTACAAATAAAATTAAGTGATTGTTATATCCCAAGATGAAATTGCTATATTTTGGGAAACAATATACAGAATATCGAGGTTTAAACGATATTTATAAATTATTATTTTGTAAAAAAAAAGAAATAATAATAATAATAATAATAATAATAATAATAATAATAATAATAATAATAATAATAATAATAATAATAATAAAAATAATAAAAGGAATAATTTTTATTAAAAAAAAAAAAATTAAATATTTAAGAATATTATATATTTATAACTATTAATAATATATTTGTATATACAAAAAAAATATATATATATGTATATGTTCATATCTTATATATATTTAAATAAAAAAAAATATATTTGATTTTATAATATTTTGATTTCATTATTTCTTTTTATTAATTGATAATAAAATAAATAAAATAAAATATATATATCATTTTATTTACATATATACATATATCATCATAGAGTAAAATTCATTCATATTATTAATTATTTAATTTTAATTTAAAAATTTTTTTTTGAAATAATTTTTTTTTTAAAAAAAAAATAAATAAATAAATAAATATATATATATTACTATTTAAATATAATCTAAATAATTTTTTTTTTTTTTTATTTTTTAATTTTAATGGAAAACTAAATAATAGTGGTAACAGAGATAGAAGTAAAGGAAGAAGTAGTGTATATATATGCCAAATTGTTCATTGAATTTATTTGCTAGTTCTTATTATTAAAACCAATATAATATAATTATTTATATATTTATATATAAAAACAATATAAATTTTATTTTATAATATATTTAATATTTATTATTAATTATACATTAAATATACATATGTCAAATCAAATTTAATAAAAGAATTTTTTTGATTATATAAATATTGAATATTATAAAATATTATAAAAAATAAAATATGTTATATAAAATATATAGTAAATATATATATAAAATATATGCATTATAATATATAAAATATATAAAATTTTATAAAATATTATATGTTTAAAATAAAATATAATAAAAAAAAAATAAAAATAATAAAATTTATATAAATTTCAGATTTACACATTATAAATAAATAATTTAAAAAGTTAACAAAATTTTTTTTATATTTTACTTTATTTAATAATTTATAATATATTACCCTAGGTAAAAAAATAAAGAATAATTTACTTAATAATATTTATTTATTTATTTTTTTTATTCGTTATTTAAACTTTTCTTTTATATACAATAAATTAAAAAAAAAAAAAAAAAGTTAAAAGAAATATTTTAATTATTTGTTAATTAGAATATAAATTATAGATAAATTAAAAAAATAGTATATTTAATTTAAAAATGTAAATTGAAATTTATATATATAACAAATATTTACATTTTCTTTATTATTACTATTTAATAATTCAGTAATAATAGAAATCTATTCAATGTTGGAAGAAAAAAAAAAAAAAGATATATATATAAATAATGATATTAATAATAATATGAATATGAAATTTGTTTATAACAAATAGACTGTTTATTTACGTATATTTCAATATTTTTAACCTCAATTTAATTAGGGGCAAATTTTATTTATATTTTATCTACATATAAATTAAACATATCTTTATATACATATATATTGTAAAACAAAATTAAACGAAAAAAGAAGCAAAAAAAAAAAAATATATATATATATATATATATATATATCAAAAAATACTAAAATAAAATAAAAAAAAAAAAATACATATATATATATATAAATATATATAAGAACATAAAACAGTATATATCAAAAAAGAAGAAGAAAACATAAAATATACTGTTATATAAAAAATCAAATAAAGGAATCAAAAACAAATACAAATATAAATTTTAATAAAAAGGGTTTAAAAGAATTTATTATTTTTTTTCTTGTTATAATTATAATAATGTCAATATAATTAAAATATTATGTATATAAACATTGATATGAAACTTATATAAATATTATATATTTATTTAATGCAATACTAGCATATCCCATAATAAAATTCATAAATTATTATTAAATATAATTGATTATTTTGTTTTTTTATTTTTTATTATTTTTTTTTTTTTTATATTTTATTATTTTTTTTTAAAAAAAAAAATAAATATTCTTTGTTATTAAATCAATATTACAATATATTATATATATATTCTATTTAATATATATTAGAATTTAAAATTATAAATGTCATCAAAAGATTTACTTAATTCCCGAACACCTTCTTCATATTCTACTGTAGTTGGAGGTCATCAAGAGAGGGAAAATAAAAAGAAGGCAGAATTTACAGCTGATGATTTTCCTGCATTATCAAATTCAACAACAAGATCATCTTCCTTTGATGAACATGTATTTATCTTCATGTTATTACTAATACTATCATATTTAATTATAAATTATATATTTTATTTGTATATAAATACTTATTTATTTCATTTTATTATTTTCTATTATTATTATAAAAATAAATAATTGTTTACTTTTTTTAAAAAAAATTAATAATCATATAAATTATATTTATCGACACAAATATTAATTATTAAAAGGGTATAAAAAAACAAATACAGTATTCAGTAAAAGCAGGCTCAAATCATTCATCAAAAAATACATCACAAGTTACATCACCCACTAATTCTAAATCAAGTCTTAATTTAAATCAATATCAAAAAGGATTAACCTCACCAAAAGATGAAAAAAATGGACCAATAATAGATTCATTAATAAATTCAACATCGAATATTTCATTACATTCAGACTCAATATCTACATCAGGGACAAATAAACAAAAAGATAATAAAAATGATAAATACTCAATTAATAGTTTATTAGATCAAAAAAGAGAAGAAAACATATTGAATACTGGAAGTGATATATTATCATTTGGATTTGATCTTAATGATAAAAAGTAACTTATAAAAATTATTCATTATATATATACTTTGTTGTTGTTTTCATTATAAAGATTTATTTTTATTTTTTATTTTTTATTTTTTATTTTTTTTAATTATTTTAAATTTGAATATACGCATTTTATTATTAAAGTTAAAATTAATAAATATTAAAATTCATTATATAAAATAGAAGTGGTTTATATTAATAATATTATTATTGATAACCATTAAAATAATATTATTAATTTTAATATTATTATTAACAAATTTATTTTTATTTAAATTTTAATTATCTAATACATAAATATTATTATTATTATTATTATTATTATTATTATTATATTATTTTATTAAAAAATAAAAACAAAAACAAAAACAATAATAATAATAATACTTATAATAAAAATAAAATTAAAATAATACAAAAAAAAAAAAAAAAAAAAAAAAGAATATATCCAAAATTCAGTTCTCCATTTTCAAATAAACCAAAATTATTTCCAAAGAATCAATTACCGACGTGTTTTAGTTTACCACAAATGCCACCACCAATAATAACGAGAATTGGAGTATTTTCAGATGAAACATTATTTTATATTTTCTATACGATGCCAAAAGAAGCAATACAAGAAGCAGCTGCACAGGAGTTGTATAATAGAAATTGGAGATATCATAAAAAATTTGGAATTTGGTTAGCTAAAGAATTAGGTAGTGAAGATGTAGTTAAAGGTCTTGGATGTGAAAAAGGTTTATATTTATATTTTGATCCAAAAGATTGGGAAAAGAAGAAGAGTGAACTTACCATATATTATGAGCAATTAGAAGAACGTGGTCCAGTTGGTATTAGTTTATGTAAGTTGATAGTAAAAAAAAAAAAAAAAAAAAAAAAAAAAAAAAAAAAAAAAATTAGAAAATTAAATAGATAAATATATATATATAATGCTGCTTTTGAATATCAAAATAATTATTTATATATATTTATATATAATTTATATATTTTATTATTTTATATATATTTATAATATGAATATTTTATAATATTCCTATTTAATTTATATAATATATAAATTAACTAATTAATTTTATTAATATTATTATTAATTTTTTTTTTTTTTTATTTATTATATTAACAATATATATAATAACAAATTATTTATTTTTACTTCTGCTCTTAATAATTATATATATATATATATAATATATTTAATTTTAAATTTAATTTTATTTTATATTATTTTATTATATTTTGCTTGGAATTAAAATCTTTTTGATATAATATTATAATATTGAAAAAAAAAAAAAAAAAAAAATTATAAAAATAATAAAAAATTAATAAATAAATATTTTATTTGTTGAATAACAAAAGACAATAAAGAAGAAGAAATAGCAAAAGAAAATGAAATAAATGAAGCAAATTTAAATAACATCGCTTTGATGAATATGGTAAGACAAGGTACTGCTGAAGGTATTAATGCTTCACTATTAAATAACATGAATATGTCAAATAGACAAATACTAGCAGAACAAGCTGCAATGAATCAGTTTTCATTTACAGGAAATAATCAAATGTCAAATTTATCACCATTAAATAATCCGACTACTCAACAACAGTCAAATAATACTAATAATTTGTTTTCTGTATTTGGTGCTGCAATGAATAATCCATCAGTAATAAATCAACTTCAACAACAACAAAATTATTTAATGCAAGCTGGAAATAATCCGGGAAATATAAATTTAAATAATATTAACCCACTATTAGGCTTAAATAATGGAATAAATGCTAATGGTAATATTCAATTTTTATCACAAAATAATAATACCACACAATCTCCCCTAAATCTTTTGAATTTAACCAACAATAATGCTAATAAAGGACAAATACAAAGTAATATAACACAAACCTCAGCTTCAGCGAATATAAATAACACCAACAGTAATAATTTAAATAAGGGTTTAATGAATGTTAATTTACCAATGAATAATTTAAATTCAATGAATAACGTTAATTTAAATACCTTAAAAGCATTAAGTGGAATGAATATGAACGGTATGGGAATGCATATGAATAATATGAATTTAAATGGAATTAACATGGCTATGAATAATAATTCAATAGGAAAATAAATATAAATATACAAATATAAATATAAATATAAATTTACAGAAAAATAAGAAATAATTAATTAAAAATATATTAAAAAAAAATAAAGGAAAAAAAAATCAAAATAATAATAAAATAAAATAAAATAAAATAAAAAATAAAAAAATAAATTAAAAAAGAAATTATAAAAAAAAAATAATTAAATATTAAAATATTAAAATAAAAGATAATATATATATAATATAAATAAAAAATAAATAAATAAATAAATTAGTAAAAAAAAAAAAGGAAAAAAAAAATAAAATTTTAAAACTATATATATATATATATATAAATATTAAAATTGTAATATTATCATTATTTTTTTTTTTTTTTTTTTTTTTTTTTTTTGTTTATAATAATGGTTGATCTTTTAATTCTTTTTTTTTTTTTTTTTTTTTTTTTTTTTTTTTTTTTTTTTTTCTTTGTATATATATATTAAACTAATAATTTTATTATATAGTTTTAGCTAAAACAAAATAATTTAATATATTTATAAATAATAATAATAATAATAATAATATTGTATAGTAAATATTTTTGATATTATTTATATTGCTTATGGAAATTCTTTAATATTATGAGAGTGCATATTATATTGACTATTCTTTTTTTTAATTTTTTTTTATTTCAATTATTATATAAATATATATTAATTGAAATAATAATAAAAATTAATATTAATTTAATTTTATTTCGAGAAGAAAAAAATATCAGATATTTTTTTTTTTTTATTATTTTTTATTTAATCATTACAAAATTTATAATTAAATATAAATTAATGAAGAAAAAATAAGGGCGCCATATATATAAATATATACAATAGTCTTAAAAAAAAAATTAAAAGAAAAAAATAAAAAAAAAAAAAAAAAATTACAGAAAAAAATCATTTTTTATTTATTTTTTATTTTTTTTTCATTTTTTATTTTATTTTATTTTTTTTTTTTTATTAAAATAATGAACACATTTATATATATAATATTTATTATTATATAGTAACTTGGAATTCATAAAATTTATAATTTAATAGAGTTTAATAGTAATATTGAGGATATTCTTCAGTGGAACGTGTAAATCTGAATAAATAAGTACTGAAGTATTATTATTATTATGAAAATATATATTTATAATTATAAATATATTATATATATATATTATTATTATTATTATAATAACAAAAATATTCAATATATATTATTATCATAATAATTTATATATAATAATTATAATCATAATATCATTAATATTTATATTAATAAAAAATTTTTTTTAGTTTGTTCTTTGTTAATAATTTGCATATTTGATTTATTAATAAAAATATATATATATATATACATTATTTTAATTATTATTTTATATTGATTTTAATTAATTCTTTTAATTACCTTATAAATAAGAGAACAGATTGTATTAATATAACAAATCCAACCCATAAAGTGTAGTTTTCTGAAACATATTTAGCAAAAAAAATCCAGAAGGAAGATATTAAACTA
>JACVTC010000014.1:557500-577500 GCA_016946835.1 Neocallimastix lanati (nom. inval.)
CAATATGACCAATATGAATGACAGATAAAAAAGAAGCTGGAATGAATTTCGAACTATAAAAAAATTATAATTAATAATATATATTATTAATAATATTAGAAAATAAAAAAAAATTTAAATATTTAATATTATATGTTTAATGAATTTACTAATTTACATAATTCTATTCCGAATCTTAAAAAATGATTTCAATACTATTTTAAATATAATTAATAATTTAGAAAAAAATGTTATTACAATTTCTATCTATTTATCACCACACACCACATGATAAGGAAAATTTTTCAAAAGTAATTAAAGATAATTTATTAAAAAAATACTTACAAATATAACTGTATCATCCACAAATAATAAAAAAAATATTTATAAAAATAAATCTAAATGACTTTGAATCAAGTATTATTAATTTGGTCAATATAAAATATAATATTATAATCTTGCAAACGAACAAAATTAATGATTGAATTGATTTTGTTAATCCAATAAAATCTTCAATTATTATTAATAATTATAATGATTGCTATTAAATATATATATATATTATTATTATAAAATTTCAGTTTAGAATTCAAAAAATATTAATGTTGATTTTACAGTGTTTAGGTCATACAATTTTAGATAGTATATGTATTGTTTTACAAAAATATGAATTATCAATTGAGGATAATATAAATGAACTTTTAATGGTAAAACATTTGACAAAAATGATTACTGTACATATATATATATAATTATCCATAAAATACAAAAAGTTTTATTGTTGTTATCATTAAATTAATATGACATGGTAGAAGATTTCAAATGAATAAAGCGACAAAAATCACCAAATTGGAGCATAATGAAGGAATCCAATAGAAAATCATTATTAGTCATTTTATAAAATAAAGATGATATTAATTTTTAGAAAAAAAAATATAGTTATCAAAATGAATTATCATATCAACAATATCAATAATAAACTAAAAAAAAAAAAATTAACAGTAAAAATTAAATAAATAAATAAATAACAAAGAGAGAGAGAGAAAGCAATTAATTATATATTAAGTTTAATATTTTTTACGAATTTAGTTTTTTATAAAATTAAAAATGAAATTATATAACCAGTTTAAATGTATATATATATTATTATGCTATTTTTTATTTCTTTAGAATTTATTATATCACTGAATATTGGATATATATGTATTTGATTTTATTTTAAAATGATAGAGTGATATAATTTCAAAGATATAAATATCTTTTTTTTTTTTTTTTTTTTTATCTAAAATTTTTAATATTCAGTCATAAATTAAATAGTAATAAATATATAGATATTCTTATTTTCATATATATATTATAATAAAAATTATAATTATCTTTTTTAATATATTATATTTTACAAATTAATATCTCTACCAGTAACAATTAAAAATAAAAAAGATGAGAATAATAATTGTGAAAATTGACTCTTTTCAACTTCTAATTTAATTTCCCATTTGGTTTCACGAACTCCCTTTTTTAGAAATTCCTTTCCTTTGGCTTCACCTATACAACGCTGATTATGATCATCATTATTTATATGTGTTTCTAAAATAATCCATTGATGTTCCTTAAAATCACCAGTTATACAAAATTGTGGTGATCCATACGGTGTCACAATTTGTACTTTTTTTTTCGTAGTATATTGTACCGTACCAAGCAAAGAATATTTTGTTTTAATACTAAATACTTTAGTATTTGATAATTCTTTTAATATTTCTATATTTTGAGTTTCAAAATATTCTGGACGATTGTCGTGCACTAAAATTTTATTATTTTTATATTTATCTTTTAAAGAAAAGATGGATCTATATGTAAATATATATAGTTATAGATATAGATATAAATAAAAATTTTTAATAAATTTCTATATATTAAAAACATACATATATGTATTGAGTATTTTTTTATATAATAATATATGTATATATTTATATTTAAAAATATTACGTTTTTTGATCCCAATTAGATAAATCCACACTAAATAATTCAATACCTGGATCAATTCTAATAATTGCTTTCCGTATTTTATTATTAGTACCAGATATATTGATATAATAATGATCACGAACTTTTTCTACAGCAAGATTATTTTCCATTTGTTTTTTCAATTTTTCATTTTGTTCCAATATTTGTTGTTCTATATCTCTTCTTTGATTTTCTAATTCCTCTTGCTCAGAATTTCTTTTTTATTATTTATTTATTTTTTATTTTTAATTAATAATTAGAGTTAAAAAAATAAAATATAAATAAAAAATAATATTTAAAACAGATATAAGTTTAAATAAAAATGAAAATAATATATATAAATTAAAAATAAAAAAAAAAATAAAAATAAAAATAAAAATAAGTAAATATATATTAATAATATGACATTAAGTAATATTAATTTTCTTTTATACTGTATTATTTATTATTAATTAATAATTATATATTTATTATTATTATTATTATTATTATTTTCACTATTGATAAAACAATATATACTTCGTTTGATTATTGGAGTCATAGTTTTTATATAAATTAATATTTATTGAATTCGATAATATAATTTGGAATTTTACACAACGATGTTTTGCTAATATAATATTATATTTGAATTAAATAAATATAAATAGGTCAATTATTATTATTACTATTACTATTACTATATTATTATTATTATTATTATTATTATTATTATTATTATTATTATTATTATTATTATTATTATTATTATATTTACGATTTTCAGGTATATCCATTTTTGGACTCTTTATGCCACCTTCGTAGAAATCTTGACCAAATTGAATAAAATCACCACTTTTTATTTCATGAGGTTCACAAACTGTTCCATATTGACAAATTCTTACACCGTTTAAGAATGTGCCACCATTACTTCCTAAATCTTTAAGATAAATCTTTTTTATTATTATTGTTATTTATTTATAATTAATGTATTAAAATAAGTATTATTCTTTTTTTAAATATATATAAATTTTTTATACTATATTAATATATATTATTTAGTAATATTATAAAATAGTATTATTATAATTCTTTTTTTTTTTTTTTTTTTTTTTTTATATTAAAATATTAAAATTTAATTTGAATATTAATCTATCATATAATCATTTTAGAATGTATAAATATATATTATTTTCATATTACTTTATTATTTTCGCTCCATATTTCAGCATGAGAACGTGAAATCACTAAACTTCTGAAGGACTTAAAGTTTTCTACATTATCAACATTTGATCGTCCAAATCGAATGGGTTCATTTAAATCCACTGTACAAATTTCAAACATATTATTTAATGGAACTAATACCATTTGTAAATCTATTAATTCACCATCACTGTTTCTATTAAAATAATCTTCGTAGAGATAACTTCTTCTATCCATTCCTTCCATTTTAATGGGTTTATCAAAATTTTTAATAAACTGAACCCCTGTATTTAATTGCTCCGTAGCATCAGTTCCTACACTACTAACACTAACATTAGATTTATGTTTACGTTGAAAAGATGAAAGGTTAGGATTAGTTGAAATATCACTTCTATGCTTAAGAAAAGATCCTTCAGAAACATTTCGAACATGACGTGATTTTAATAAGGTATTTAAATCCTCATGCATACTATCATTTTGTTTTTTAACTCCTTCTTGGTTACTATTATAATTATTAGTCAAACCTTGGATAGCTGAACTAGATTTAATTGATTTAAGAGTATTATTTTTGGTTGAATCACTTCCGTTAGGAATTTGATCATCTAATTTTTCAATAATTCTTGGTGAATTTAATGAATTATTTGTTAATAATGGATTTTGGGCATAAGAAGCACTACAAGATCTTTTTCTTACAATGCCTTGAGTTTGAGGTTTTCCGTAATCTTGTGGTACGGCTGAATGTACATTATCTAATAGTTCTGAAAATAATGGTGTTTTAGCACTTTCCAGATTAGATGAATTAGGTGTTCTAATGATGTCAGACTTAGGGCTATGAGTTGATAATTTAGGCGCTTTTAAAGCTGGATCATAGTTTACTAATTTAGGGGTTTTACAACTCATCATTGCAAGTTGAACTGGTGTGGGATTGCTTACATTTCTTTGACGTCCATGAATAATATGTGGGTTTATTTTGATACCTGTATCTACAGATATGGCAGAAGGTATATTATCCATACTTGGGGTTCTCATTCCATGAGCTTTGCAGTTATTCATGAAGGGTGAATTACTATTTGATCCAGAAGCTTCACTTGACATTGAGAAATCGCCTTTCATTTGTAAAATAGGTGATTTATCAAAAGAGTCCAAACGTTTTGGATAAATATTTATGTTTACTTTCTCAGGTCGTCTTTTCTCTTTTACATCTTCTGTACTATTCATTCCTCTATGATCACAACTTTTACTTCTATTTCTATTCTCACTTTCTCTCATACCTGAAAAACTTTCATTACCATCCATTATTCTTCTATCACGACTTTTACTTCTTTCATACCTTTCTCTATTACTATTAGACATTTCTCGACCTCTTCTTTCCATACTTTCATTTGAATTTAATCTTCTATTACTATTATTACTATCTTTTCGTTCACGTAATCTCAAATTTACATTTCTTTTATCTGAATTTAACGAACTACTTCTTTCTCGAAATAATAAACCTCTTTTTTCATTTGGTATGGAACTGCTTCTTTCACTATTAATAACTTTTGAATTTGTATTCTCTAAAGAAATAGAACCTTCCTGAGAATGAGTTTCTTTCCTTTCTTCTTCAATTGGTAATGGGGTATAAGTAGGAACATTGACATTTGAATGATTGATGATTTCTTCGTTTTCATTCTTTTCTATGTCATTACAAGAATTGTTAATTGAAGTACTGATATTATTAGATCTGCTATTATCATTATCATCGTTATTATTATTATTACTATTATTATTATCTTTATTATCTTTATTATTATCACTATTATCGTTATTATTATCATTATTATCATTATTATCATTACTTTTATCATTATTATTATTAGTAGAAGGGAATTCATTATTAATATCACTTCTACTACTATTTCTACTTGACAATTGATTATTTTCTAGAGCTTGTAAAACACTATTAGATAGACATGAAAGAGTACTAGAGCTCTGATTAAAACTGGAACTTTTATTTAAATGAGGATTAGATTGATTTATATCGCTATCAAGACTTGAAAAACTTTCATCTTTTAATATGAATGTTGTAACATTAAACGAACTATCTGCATTATTTTGATCATTATGGTTAGTATGACTACTGGTATTTGCCACACATTCACCCAAAATTTTTTCATTATAACTTTCCACTGACATTTTAACCGTTGATAACAAGTTAATAATAATCAAAGGAAGTGTACTTAAAAGGTCATCCGCAACTCCTGATTTAGGGGTATTCGCATTATCTGATTCCACTGGGGTTAATGCCTCATTTTTTTTCTTATTAATATCTGCTACAAGAAGTTCGATTTTTTGAATATAAACCTCCGGATTATTTTCTTTATAACCACCTATGGCTACACCAACTGTTGAGCAATGACCTTTTAATTCTCCCCATTGTTCATTAAATATATCTAATTGAGTAAATACAATATGATTATTACTATCATAAATTTTTTGTGCTGTTGTAACTAAATTTTGAGCTTCTTTTGCAAATTTTGTTAATAAAATATTTACTAATGCGATATTATTGTTTGTATCTTCCATTCTATTTTTATTTTATTTAAATATATATATATATATATAATTATATAAAAATAAAATAAAATAAAATATCTATATATATATATAAAAGAATATAATTAAAGGAATATTTTTAAAAATTAAAAAAAAAAAAAAAAAAAAAAAAAAAAATACAATAAGATTTAAATATATATAATAATACTAATAGTAATAATTATAATTTAAAAAAAAAAAAAAAAAAAAAAAAAAGGAAATAAACATAGTAATGATTTAATATTATTATTATATGAAATTTAAATAAATTTATTACTTATAATCAATCCACTATATCATCAACAAAAAATTTTTGTATTTATTTATATATGTAATATATAAAATTATTTTTACAATGACAATAATTAAATACATAAATATTAATATTACCACAAAGAATATATATATAAATATATATGTTGATGCACTTTATATTTTATCCATACGATTAAATATTAGTATTCTCTTTATTTATATTTATCGTCAATTTTCTTCTTTATGCATTTATTATTTATTACTTAGGATTTTTATATAATTTTAAGTGAATTGATAAAACCAAACTAGTTTTTTTTTTTTTTTTTTTTTTTTTTAAGAATAAGAAAATATATTTTTATTAATTCATTTTTGAAAATAATATTATTATATTATATGTAATTTATTTTTTTTTGTTATTATTACTATGAATGTTTTAATTATGTTTATTAGTATGATTATGTATTATGATTAATATGATTATTTTGATTATAATTACTTATAAAAAAAAATAAAATAAAATAAAAATATTTATATATAAATTGTTTGTTGGTAAATATTTCGTTGGATATAAATTTATAATAAAACAAATTAGGTATAAATTACTATTCTATTTTATATACCTTAAAGATATATATGAAAATGTTATATATTCTACTTTTAAGATATTAATTAATAGTTTTTTTGTAGACGTAGATATTAAAAAACTATATATAAATAATACAAAAAAAAAATTTATGGTATAATTTTACTATCAACAATAGATTTTCATACTATCATGTATATATAATATAAAAAATATATATAATAATTAAAAATAAATAAAAAAAAATCTCAATGTTTTTATATTCTAATAATATTTTATTTAAAATTTTTTATTAAATAAGATTATATATTTTATTAATAGTATTTTTTTAATAGAATGTTAGTTATATATAAAAATAGATTAAATATAATTAATTATTTATGATATATAATTAATTATATTTTAATTTCTAAACTTTTTTTAAAAGTTGGAATAATAAAATTAAATTTTTTTATATATCAAATTTTAAAAAATAAGTTAATTATGAGTTATTATTATAATCATTACAATTATTTTTATATATTTTATTAATAGTATTTTTTTAATAGAATGTTAGGTATATATAAAAATAGATTAAATATAATTAATTATATTTTAATTTCTAAACTTTTTTTAAAAGTTGGAATAATAAAATTAAATTTTTTTTATAAATCAAATTTTAAAAAATAAGTTAATTATAAGTTATTATAATCATTACAATTATTTTTAATATACTCAATTATATATATAAAATAAAAAATCTATAGTTTTATTTCTTTCCAACTAATATATTTTTATACTATTTAATCTTAATTTCAAATTTTTAAAATTTATTATTTTATTTTAAATTTTAAAATTATCTGGATGTACCAATATATATAAAATATATATTATAGATAAATTTTGATATATTTTTTATAACTAAAGCCCTAATTATAAAAATAGTATAACAATATATATACTTAATATATATACTTTTGCAATGTACTATAAATTTAGAAAAAAATATTAAATATTTCATTTGTATATTCATATTAATGTACCAAATAAAATAATAATAATAATAACGAGCAAATAAAAAATAATAATAATAAATAATATAAAAATTATTTTGTGTTAGTTCAGTCTGTTTGAACGATTCAAATTACTGGATCTCCCCAATGTGCTATTAGATATTTAACTAAGGTTTTCTTTCTTGATAAATTAAGTTCTCACCATAATGTTTATAAATTCTAGCTTTCTCCCTGATTTGATATTCCCATAAAGAAAACTCAATACTATATTTAATGTTAATATAAAGTCGGATTAATATTATTATTTATTATAAAAATTTTTTTTTGTCTTTTTAGTCGAAAAAATTTATTATAAGTATCCGATTTATCGATTCTTGTATGCACGTGCAAATTTCGGATTTCAATAGTCATAACAATAAAACAGACATATTTTATTATAGTAACATCAATATAATAAAGTAATAATAAGATAATAACAAATATTAAAATAAATATTAATTTTTAGTGTGGCTAAGACCTAATTTTTAAAAATACCTTTATTATTAATAATGATTCTATCAAGAGAGATCCATTATCTAACATATAAGTATATATAATGATATTTTAATATTTATATTTAATTAAAGTTTTATATTTTATAATAAAATATATAAATAGTTTTTTACTATATAATAATACTTTAAATACTATTAATTAAAAAGATAAATATATATATATTTTTTAATAAATCATAAAAAAATATATATAATTTTTATTTTTAATTGAATGAATTATGTTTTTAATATCTTATCAATCAAACTAAAAATTAAATAAAATATATTTATAAAAAAAAATAAAAAAGTTATTTATGATCATTAAAGAATTTTTATAAATATAAATAACCAAATAATAATTATAAATTGTAATAATAATAATGAATTTTAATAACAATATATATATATTCATAAATTCATAATTAATATTAAATTATTAAATTATGAATAAGTAGATTTTTTTTTTTAATTCTATATATATATAAAAAAAAAAAAATAATTTATTCAAGTTAATGAAAGTATTATATATATATATATATATATATTTGTTAAGGTTCACACTTATTTTATGTACATTATGACATTACATAGTGTATACATACTTATAATTATATAAAAGAAATAATGTAATTTTATATTTAAAATTGAGGTCTTTTATTTTAATAAAATATAATATAAAATAATAGTTAATTGACTAATAATATTATATATTTATCATTAAGTGTGCTCTAATTTCTTAACAGATTAAGAGTCTCATTGAATTGAGACTAGCATAGTAATGTTTATAATCTTACAAATATTTTAAATTTTACAAATATTTTAATTATACATTTATCATTGAGATAAATTTCCGTTATTTTAGATTTTATAAATAAATTATTAGAATGACATTAAAGAAGAAACAAAAACCTTCTTTAGAAGATAGCTCAGCTTCTTCTACACACACAGAAACAAGAGATGTTGAAGATGAACAATCTGATAATGAAATTAAATCAGATAAAATCATCATTCAACAAGTAAAATACATAGAAACCTCAACCAAATCCGTTTTCAATTATAAGGATTTTAAAATAGATAAAAACAATTTTGAAAGATGGTATGATGCATTAAGGCGCCATCTTATAGCACAGGATTATGAAGATTATATTGATAAGAATATAGATTTAAAGGACATGAACAGAAATCAAATTAAATCTGATAATGCTGTTCAATCTATTATTATTAATAGTCTTAATGAATCCTCCCAAAATTATTTAAAAGGATGCAAAACTGCTTTCCAAATGATTGATAGACTGAAAAGTCTCTTTTATCAATCTGGACAAGCTTTGTTAAATATTTTGGAGTACAAAATTAATAATTTAGAAATAATTAATAATGATTACATTTTATATTTAAATGAATTAAATAATCTCTTCGAGCAACACCAAAGTGAAAGTGAGAAAATTAATAAAAATCCACTAGACGAAGAGACCAAAATTTTATATTCAACAACAGAATTAAAAAAGGTTGGAATTACAACTTCAATTATTTATAAATTTGCGACATTTAAAGAATTATTATCTGAATTAATAAAAATTCATGATTTTGATGAAAAGGTTGAAATATTAAAATCAACCAGTAAAAATTTAAAAGACATAAATATTAATAATGTAAACAGTAACATTAAAAGAAATAATAATTAAATTATTAAAAATAATAGAAATAAAAATTACTATTGTGATATATGCAAATTAAATGGACATTCAACAGATTATTGCAAATATAATAGTCTCAATAAAGATAAAAATAAAAATCAAAATAGCAATAATAATAAAGTTCAAAATAAAAGGAAAATTTTCCGTAATTACAATAAGAATAACTATCATACAGGAAATATCAATGAAGAAGAAAATAATTCATACTCAACAAGTGATTCAGAAAATGAAGATGAATCACATATTTATTTCACCGGAAGTGTTACTGTTTCAAAATCCAATAATAATAACTCAAACAAAATGACACACTGGATTATAGATAGCGGAACTGGAATCATTTTAACGAATGACATTAAAAATCTACAATATACATCCAGAGTCAATAATAAAAATATTATTTATCTAAATGGCAAAATTGATGAAATTAAACAAATTGGAAATTACATAGGAAAATTCAATAACAATGATTTTACATTATCAAATGTATAATATACATCTAATATACAAAACAATTTAATCTCTACACATTCAATTTTAGATAATGGATGTAAAATAATTATGGAACAAATTGATGGTACTGACAGATTTCAAATCTATAAAAACAATAAATTAATAGCTAATATCTTTGAAAATGACGAACATTTATTTACATTTAAAACATTCCCATGCAAAATTACATCCAACAACAATAATCATATTCATAACATCAATTACGATTTATGGCATGCCAGACTTGGGCATTTCAACAATAACAAGATATCAAATTGTTCGTTTTAGAGCATACTTCAAACCATAATAAAAAAGACTGTCATCAATGTAAAATTAGTAAGTTAAAGAAAAAACCTTTCTATTCCTCATTTAAAAAGGCGGAAAAACCAATGGAACTTGTTCATACTGACGTGGTTGGTAAACTTGAGAATTCTTATCTTGGATTTAATTATTATGTTACATTTTTAGATGACTATTCTCATAAGGTTTGGGTATTTTTATTAAAAAATAAAAGTGATGTTTATAATACTTTTATTTTCTTTAATAAACACATTTTAAATACTACACCTTACAAAATTATTAATTTAAAATCCGATAATGGCACAGAATATATTAATAAAAATTTAATATCTTATCTCCAATCCGAAGGTATTAATTTTATTCACTCAACACCTGGTAATCCTCAACAAAATGGAAGAGCCGAAAGGTTAAATCAAACCTTAAATAATTGTGCTAAAACTCTTTTAAATTCTGCTAAGCTTCCTTTAAAATTCTGGGATTTAGCCATTCTTTGTGCTGCTCATTTATATAATTTAAATCCTCATCAATCTATCAACAATAATATACCTTATGAATTATTCTTTAAAAAACCAGCTGATATTACTCACTTGAAAGTTTTTGGTTGTAAGGCATTTTTTTACAATAATCATAAAACTAACAAATTTGAAAATAATTCTAAACCAGGCATTTTTGTAGGATATGCTAATGATTCTCTTGGCTATCGGATTCTTGACTTAGAAACAAACTCCATTGTAACTGCCAGAGATGTATACTTTATGGAAGAAGTACCTGGTACCATTAATACTTCTTTCTTCACCAATAAATATATTGATTCTATTATCGATTTTCAAGATTCTTTAATTGAGGGGGAAAATAATTTTTCTTCCGATAATGATAATATTCAATTAAAAAATCTTTCAAATCCTCAACAGCATAATAATAATAATAATAATAATAATAATAATAATAATAATAATAATAATAATAATAAAAATAACTCCAATTATAATAATAACAATGATGTGAAAAATAATTCTAAAAATTCAAAAATTGAAAATGATGTCATGAACAATGTTGATGAAAACTTCGGAAATTTAAATAATTATAATACTCTTATACATGATAATATTGATAATAATACTAATTCAAATATAAGCAAAAAATATACTGAAGTTAGTAATAAAGAATTCAACAAAAGGAAAAGATCAACAGATGATAATAATACAAATGATAATGAAAATAATGATAGTGATTCTGATATTGAACCACTCAGTCAGAAGAAAATAAAAATAATAAATAAAAATAAAAATAAAGAACATAAAATATTAAATATTTTAACTAAAGACCCAACCAACTTCAATCAAGCTCTTAGAACAAAAGAAGCTGAAAAATGGAAAATCGCAATTAATGACGAATTGAACAATATGTACAATAACAAAGTAATGGAAATAGTGGATAAGATTCCAACTAATGCAAATATTATTGATACTAAATGGGTATTTACTACAAAAGACAATAATATCAAAAAGGCACGACTTGTAGCTAAAGGTTTTCAACAAATTCCAGGTCAGGATTTCGTAGAAACTTATTCACCAACAGTACAAGCAGACAGTTTACGACTAACAGTAGCCATTGCCGCTAACTTAAATTGGAATTTAAAACAACTGGATATTAAAGCAGCTTACCTAAACGCCAAACTTGATCATGAAATATACACTAATATTCCAGAAGGTGATAATAACTATAAAAAGAAAAATAAATATTGGTTATTAAAAAAGGCCTTATACGGATTAAAACAGGCTGGTCGTATGTGGTTTAATGAAATATCAAAATTCCTAAATAGTACTGGTTATATTCAATATAAAACAGATAAATGCTTATTTGGAAAATATAATAAAAATAAAAAACTAATAAGTTTATTGACTTTGTATGTTGACGATATTTTAATTACAGGTTATGATAATGAAATAAACAAAACTATTGAAAAACTTAAATATAAATATAAAATATCAAAGGAATCATCTGCAAATAAAATTATTGGTATCAACATATACAAAACCAAAAATGGTTATAAAATAAATCAAACAGACTATATTGATAAAATTATTGATAGATTTAATATGAACAAAACCAAACTTATTAAAACCCCTACTAGAAAGATCTCTGAAAAGGAAAGAGAAGGATCCCCATCCGTAAATGTTCAAGAATTTAAATCCTTATTAGGAGCATTACTCTATATTGCCGTAAAATCAAGACCTGATATATCATTTGCTGTAAATCAGGCTTCCAGACATTGTGAAGAACCTACGGAAGTGGACTATAAATCTTTAATGTATATATTACAATATTTAAATTGTACAAAAAATAAATCAATTTATTATAGCAGAAACAGTGAATTTATTGGTTATTCAGATTCAGACTTCGCAAATGATGAGACTACAAGAAAATCAACCAGTGGATATATTTATTTATTAGGTGATAGCCCTATATCATGGAAAACTCAATTACAAAAGACTGTTACTTTATCAACTGCAGAAGCAGAATTCGTAAGTTTAACAGAATGTGCTAAACAAGGCTTATGGTTTAAAAATTTATTTAAAGAGATATTCGATAAAGAAATTAAAATTAAAATAATGGTTGATAATAAAGCATGTATTGCTATTGCTCAAGATACTAACTCAAAAGGTAGGTGTAAACATATTGATATAAGATATAAATTTATTCAAGAGAAAATATTAGAAAATAAAATTCAATTAGAATATATCAACACAGAAAAGATGCTAGCTGATCCTTTAACGAAAAGTATTTCTGGAATTAATATGAAAATATTTACTGATAAAATATTCAAAGATTAAAATAATTAATTTAAAAAAAAAAAAAAAAAAAAAAAAAAAAAAAAAAAAAATAAAATAAAATAAAATAAAATAAAATTAAAATAGATTAAAATAGTTAAACTGGTAATGCATAATGTAGGGGGAATGTTAAGGTTCACACTTATTTTATGTACATTATGACATTACATAGTGTATACATACTTATAATTATATAAAAGAAATAATGTAATTTTATATTTGAAATTGAGGTCTTTTATTTTAATAAAATATAATATAAAATAATAGTTAATTGACTAATAATATTATATATTTATCATTAAGTGTGCTCTAATTTCTTAACAATATTATTATTATTATTATTATTATTATTATTATTATTATTATTATTATTATTATTATTATTTTAAATTTTATCTTAATTAGAAAAAAATTTATAAAATTTTTTTTATCATAGAATTTTATATTTATAATAACAATCTCTTATAATAAAATATAATGATCACAATGAACAAAAGTATTATTATGTTACTTTTTATTTTTAAAATGAATTATCTCAATAACTAATCTACTCGTTTAAAAATTTCGAAATCAGTAATAATTTAAATAAATTAACAAATAATATAAAATCAAAAAAAAAAAAAAAAAAAAAAAAAAAAAAAAAAAAAAAAGTATATATAATACTGAAATATTAATTAAAGCTATTCAACTTAACAAAAAAAAATAATAAATGAAAACAATAATAATAATATAGATAATCATTTTCAAATTTTATAATATATAAAATTTACAAAATTCATAATACTCTACAATAAAAAAGTATAGAATTAAATATAGCACTTAATCTTTAAAATAAAACAATTTATAATATTAATAATGCAATACTTATATATTATATATATTTATATATAATAATAATAATAATAATAATAATAATAATAATAATAATAATAATAAAATATTGGTATAGTTAATTTATAAATAATATTAGTAATATAATAACTATAAAAATATTCTTTATTTAAATTATAATTTCACTTTTATTTATTTAATTATTTATTTATTTTTAGTATATTTAAAATGATTATTCTTTTTTTCTTTTTTTTGTTTTTTGTTTTTTGTTTTGTTTTTTATGATTTGGAACAGAATAGTTTAGCCTATGTCTAATTTAATTCATCAAACGATAAATTCTTATTTTTTTTAAAAAAAAAAAAAAAATTACAAATAAATATAGGAAAAAATCTTTTTTAAAAAAAAAAAAATAATAATATATATATATATATTATTATTATTATTATTATTATTATTATTATTATTATTATTATTATTATTATTATTATTATTATTATTATTATTATTATTATTATTATTATTATTATTATTATTATTATTATTATTATTATTATTATTATTATTATTATTATTATTATTATTATTATTATTATTATTATTATTATTATTATTATTATTATTATTATTATTATTATTATTATTATTATTATTATTATTATTATTATTATTATTATTATTATTATTATATTATTATTATTATTATTATTATTATTAATTATTAATTATTTGAAATTATTTACCTTAATTTATTATTTATACTTCTTTATTTTTTATACATACATAATATTTTATTATTAATTATTTGTTTTATATTTAAATAGAAAAGTCTTTTTTTTTTTCTTTTTGTTATTATTGTTTTTGTAGTTTTTATTAATTTGTTTATTTTGATTTTTCTAATTTTAATTATTTATTTTATTGTTTTTATTATATTTTACTTCACTTTTTTTTTTTAAAAAAAAAAAAAATATTATAGTTCAAAATCATTAAACGCATCTTGAATAGATTTTCCCAAAAGTTCATTTAATTCTTTCACATGTCTATTATTTGCTAACTTTTTTTCAAATGCTTTATATTCTTTACAAGCTTTTTCAATATTCATTATGAAATTAGGTGCTGCTCTTCTGATAACCCAATTTTTTAACATTATCGGTATATTTCCTTTTGGATCATCATAATACTAATAATAATAATATTAATATTAATATTAATAATAATACAAAATATACAAAATATATATATATATATATATATATATATATATATTAAAAAAAAAAAAAATAAGAAAAAAAAATGTAAAGAATAGAAATTAAATTGGTATAATGAAATAATATATTTAATTAATAGTTGTTAATACATATATATATATATTAATAGTGAAAGAAATTATACCTCCATATAAACATTGCATTTTCCATCTTCATGATCTGAATAAAATACAGTAGTTTGTTCATATTCAGTAATTCGAATAGTTCCAAAATTTTCTGTTTCTTGTGCAATTTCTTCATCTTTATCTACAGAACTATTATCGGCTATTAAGAAAATCATATTATCATACTTTAAAATAATAATTATTGATTATTAACTATTTATTAATAATTTATTATCTACTATTTATTATCTATTATTTATTATTTATTATTTATTATTTATTATTTATTATTTATTATTTATTATTTATTATTTATTATTTATTATTTAGTATTTAATATTTATTATTTAGTATTTAATATTTAGTATTTAGTATTTATTATTTAGTATTTAGTATTTAGTATTTAGTATTTAGTATTTATTATTTATTATTTATTATTTATTATTTATTATTTATTATTTAGTATTTATTATTTATTATTTATTATTTATTATTTATTATTTATTATTTATTATTTATTATTTATTATTTATTATTTATTATTTATTATTTATTATTTATTATTTATTATTTATTATTTATTATTTATTATTTATTATTTATTATTTATTATTTATATTTATTATTTATTATTTATTATTTATTATTTATTATTTATTATTTATTATTTATTATTTATTACTTATTACTTATTACTTATTACTTATTATTAATTATTTATTATTCATCAAAAATCATTACCTTGTGTTCATAAGTGTTTCTCTCAAAAATATATTCACGATTTGAAAATGGCCAAGGTAATTTTATTTCCCAATGAATTTCAAAATCTTGTAAATCATTTGTACCTAATGAAGAGGATGACAATTTTTCATCAACTTTTTTCTTTTTATTATTCTTTTCAAAAATATTAATTTGTTGCCTTAAATCATCCCACTCTTTACGATATTCTAAATCCATATATACTTCATAAGCTTCTCTTAAAGTAACCTTATCCAAATAACCTAATATAATATATTCATTGATACCAGTGGATGGCCGTACTCTGGAATATACTTTAATTCTATTTTTAATTATTGAATCAAGGGTATAATTAGTTAAATCTGGATTTAAGGCTCTTTCAGCAATATTATCTAATTCTGAAGTAGTCATCATCTTTAAATAACTATTGGTTTTATCAAAAGACGAAAGTTTAAAGGATGAATTTTTTTTTAAAAAAGAATTTTTTTTATTAAGAGAATGATTCATAGATGACAAGGATTCTATAGTATTATCTAAAACTTCCTCTTTTTTATAATTATCTTGTTTAGTAGAATTAATTATTTCATCATTATTATTATTATTATTATTATTATTATTATTATTGTTATTATTATTAACATTTATATTAAAAACAGCGATAATATTAGCATTATTATTAATATTATCAGTGGAATAATGAGAAAATTCATTATCTTCTTTTAATCCAGAAAACAAATTTTTATTAATCAATTTTGTTCCGGTATCAATAAAATTTTTATTAGTACCTTGAATACGATTAATAGTCTTTGTAAGAATAGTTTGATAATTATTAGTTATTGAAGGATAAACTTTTAAATTTGTATTAGTATTATGTGTTTGTTGTTCATTATTTAAAGTGTCAACATTAATATTGGTATTTGAATCATTAACTATTGTAGTTGGTGAAGTCAAAAATGTAGTATTATTATCAGCATAATTAGAATCTATACTATAAGAATTTTCTGTACTATATCTTGAAATTGAATTTGATAAATTAACAATACTTGAATTGATATTATCATTTTTATTATCATTATCATTATCATTATCATTATCATTATCATTATCATTATCATTACCATTATCATTATCATTAACATTATCATTACCATTATCATTATCATTATCATTATCATTATCATTATTATCATTATTGATATTATTATTATGACTAATAGTAGTAGTAATGTCAATACTATTTATAGAAGAATTAATATTTAATGAAGAAGCTGATGCTGTTGTAAAATATAATTCTGATGTAGCATTAACAGAAATTGCTGATTGAAAATCAGTACCACTATTATTTTTTGAATGAATTGATGCTGTCGGTGTAGAAGTATAAATTTGTAAAGAATCAAATTTATCCTGTAGATGGTCTCTTTCCAAAGAACTAACATTGGTATGGTCTATTACATAATAAGAATGGTCATTATCATTTGAATTCGATTCAAAAGAAATTGCGGTGACCGCAGCTACAGATGTACTTAAAGAAGTATCATAATTATTGATATTTTCATTATTATCTTTATTTGTTGATATTATTGAAATGTTTTCCTTTTTATTACTCTTTATTTCATTTGAAATAGTTTGAGAAATTGATTTAATTTTATTGAAAGATTTTTTCTTCTTATTTTTTTTCCTTCTTATTTTAATATTAAAGCAGCAAAACAAAGGCATTTTATTATATATAAATGGGTATGTTTAATTAACTAGTTATATATTAAATAATTAGTTATAACTTTTATAACTTTTTATTTTGCTAAATATTACATTTAGAATTATTTAACACAAATTTATTATTTATTTACTATATTTTAAAATAAATAATATTTTAACAATAATAATAATAATAATATTAATAATAATATTAATACTAATTGATAAGAAATTTTTACTCCTTTTTTTTTATTATTATTATTATTGAAATGAAATATATTTAAAATGCATAATATATATTATAGATTGAAGTTAAATTTCTTTTAAAATTATATAAATATTTACATAACTATTTAAAATTTCAAATTTCAAATACTTTTTTTTTTGTACTTTATTATATTTAAATAGACAATTTATTGCTATTTATTGCTATTTATTTCTATTATTATTATTATTATTATTATTATTATTATTATTATTATTATTATTGTGATGGTCTTTTTTTTTTTTTTAAATTTATTTATTATTTTTTTATTTGTTTAAAAAAAAAAAAGATAAAAAGAAAAAAAAAATTTTTTTTTATTTTTTGGGGAGTATTTAAAAAAATTTTAGTATAATAATTTAAAACATTTTCTAGAATAAAAAATTATATACATATTATAATATATAAAATTTTATTTTATTTTAATTTTTTTTTCATTAATATTAATTAAAAATTATATATATATATAATTTATTAATATATAATTTTAGATATAAAAAAAAAAATAGATATTTCTTTAAACTATAATATTTAATTAATAAAATTGTTAGGTATATTTTAATAATGTCCTTTAATATTTAATTACTTTCATTAATTATTATTTATTATATCCTAAATTTAATTACTTTTAAAACTCTAAATCTATATAAAAATTAATATATATATACCAAATAAAGTTTATTATTTAAAATATTCCCTTTTTTTTTTTATATTCAAAATAAAATATTTTTATTATATCACTTTAATGATAAAAGATTACTTCATTTAAACAAAAAATATAAAATACTTGAATTTTTTATTCATTTAAAGTTAAAAAATTATAATAGATTTAAAAAAATTTTATAAATATTAAAAAAAAAAATTTCTTTTTTTTTTTTTTCATCAAGAATTATAAATTTAATTAAAAAAATGAAATATTTTATGAAAAAAAAAAATTAAAAGAAATAATATAATATAATATAATATAATATATAGAATTTAATTAATCATTTTTGTTTATTAAACTTTATCCTCATATTAAAAAACTTTATTTTTACTTCCAAAAAAAATATTATTATTAATAATAATTATTAATTATTAAAATTAAAATAATGAATAAAAAATTATATCGTTTTAAAAATAAAATAAAATAAAATAAAATAAAATAAAAAAAATATTAAATAATAATTAATTTTAAGAATTATAATAATAATATTAATAATATTAAAATTAAAAAATATTTATATTATACTATGAATGTTTAAGTCTATGGATTAATTTCAAAAATGTGTATATTTTTATAATTAATCCACAGACTTAAATATTTATGGTATAAAATTGAAGAATTCTAAAGTTTAACCAACTTATAACTGATAAGAACTGATAAGATATCACAATAGAAAATTTAAACTTAAAACTATCATTAATTAATTTTAATATTATTTAGGTTACAAACTACTTTATAAAAAATAGTAAGAAAATAAAATTATATATATATATATATATATATTAAATCATTAATTATAATAATCCATTTTATTTATTTTTTTTTTTTAGACAAGATTAATTTTCATTATTTTATATATTAATTATTAAAAGTATTAAAAAATAAAATTATAAACAAAAAAAAAATATACTAATAAATATTTTGAATTAAAAAAAAAAAATATAAATATAAAAAATTTAAAAAAATAGTATTATTAAAAA
>JACVTC010000014.1:582500-667500 GCA_016946835.1 Neocallimastix lanati (nom. inval.)
AATTACTTGTTATGACAATTGCTGCTCTATTTAAAGCGAAGTTTGAAAAATTTGCTTCTCTCATTTTTATTTAATTAATAATATTATATATTTTAAAAATAAAATAACTTTTTACTATTTATTATTGATTTTAATTCTGTTTAATTTTTATTATTTAAAATTTAATATATTTGTTTTTTTTTTTTTTTTTTTTTTTTTTTTTTTGTACTTTGTTTCTTTATTTTACTATTTATTATTTATTTAGTTTAGTTTGCTTTTTATTTTGTTGATTATTTTTGCTATTTATTACTTTTCATAAAATTGACACGTATATATTTAAGAGTATATATGTAAAATAAATTGTAAAAAATTTTTATTAAAATTTCTTTTTTAAAAAAAAAATATACTTTTAATATATACATATATTTTTTTGTAATTGGCAAAATTTATAATATATATTTGCTTTTTTTATATTTAATAAAATTTCTTACAAATATCTTTCACTTTTAATTTAATCTAAAAATGAAAAATAATATAAAAAAAGGAATATATATTATGTGAAAATAACTTTTTTTTGTATATATAAATTAAAAAAAACAATTATAAATATATATATAAAATTTAAAAAAATATATATATAAAAATTTTACAAGAAAAAAATAAAACTATATATAAAGAAAAAGGAAAAAGTTAAAATTAAACCTTGTAATTTATTTATACTGCAATATTAATTATTTTATTGCTTAATTTTTTAAATAAAATTAAATTACTCCTTTTTATGAATTTATTGTCCTTTATATATCATTAAAATTTTATTTCTCTTGTATATTTTCTTTTATAATCCTATTTTTTTTTTATATTACTATGATAATAATATTGTTGATATAATTATTGATATTTCTTTATTTATTTTCCCACTTATTTAATTATTTTAGTTTATGTTTTTATAAATATGGGATTAAAAAAAAATTTGTTCGATATAAAAATTTTTTTTATTTCTTTTCCTTTTATTTTTCTTTTTTATTAATTTATTAAATTTTATTTTTTATTTATTTTTTATTTTAAAATTTTTATTTTAGTTTAAATTTCAGTTATTTCATTTATTATTTTATTTTAATTGATTTTTATTTTATTTTAATTTTTATTTTAATTGATTTTTATTTTAATTGATTTTTATTATTTATTATTTTATTATTATTTTTGTTTATTTTTTATTTAAAAAAAAAATTAATACATTATTATATTTATATATTCATTTTTTTAAAAAAATATATATATATATAAAAATTTTTTCTACTTTCCCTGAAAATTTCTATAATATATATTATCAATATATTAAATATATATTATAATATATAGATTAATATATGAAAATATATTAAAGAATGTAATATTAGCATTTTTAATAATATTTTTACTATTATGCAAAAAAAAAAAAAAAGATGGATTTAAGGGTAATACAAGTAGAATTATTAAATATAGCCTATTAATATAGTAATATATTATAGTATAATATAATATATTGTAATTATAAATTAAAATTTATATGAGTAAATAAATATTAAAATTTCTATGTGTAAATGATATATTAATATATAATTAATAAAGTTTTTTTTATATAAAATTACAAAATTACAGAAAAGGAATAGTTTAATTGTTATTTTTTAAAAATTAGTCTTTCAATGAAAAAAAAAAAAGCCATACCATTAATCATTAATCATTTTTTATTTTGTTAATATTACCAATTAACAAAATATTAATTATTTAAATTATTATAATTAATATGATAATTATTATTTATTTTTTTATTTATTTATTTATTTATTTATTTATAATTTATTTATTTATCTATTATTTATTTATTATTAACTTATTTTTTTATTATTTATTTATTTATCTTTTATTTATTTATTAATAACTTATTTAATTATTATTTATTTATTATTAACTTATTTATTATTTGTAATTCAATATTTATTTATTATTTACTTATTTACTTATTATTTATTATTTATTACTTATTATTTATTATTTATTATTTATTATTTATTATTTATTATTTATTATTTATTATTTATTATTTATTATTTATTTATTTATTTATTTATTATTCATTATTTATTTTTTATTATTTATTATTTATTATTATTTATTATTTATTTATTATTTTATTCATTATTTATTATTTGTTATAACTTATTATAAATTGAAATAATTATAATCATAGTTATATCAATAGCTATTTATTATTATCAACTATCTATCACTAATAACAGTATATTACCTTAATAATCAACTTTTAAAGGTAATTTATAAATAAATTAATAGTATATTATAGATTTAAATTAACTAATAACTTTAATATTAATTAGTAGGTTTAACAAGCCTTCTTTTGCTTACTTTTTTTTTTACTATTTTTGTTAAATATTATAATAATAAAAAAAAACATTTAATGACAATTTCCTTTTTTAGTTAATACAGCTAAATAAACATTATATATTTACATATATATTACAAAAAAAAAAATAATATAATATTAATAATCAAACTCTTATATGATATTAAGAATATAGAATTGACCCTTAAAATACAAAATGTAATTACTAATTATGGCAATTTTTTTAATAAATGTAACAATAATAAATAAATAAATGAAAAAAAAAAAAAAATTTTTTTAATTTTGTAATCTATATTAAAAAGAAAATCAACAAAAAAAAAAAAAATTAATAGTAAATCATAATAAATAAAATTTTTAAAAGCCTTTTCTTAATTATATCGGTCATAATATATAACTTTTTTTTTTAGATTCTATTAATTTTTAATAATTAATAATTATTTATTACCATACTAATAGTATATAATAAATGTTTAATGAAGATATTATAAATGTTTGACAAGATTATAATGAATATTTAAATATATGAATAAATAAATATGTAAAGTATAAAATAATAATACTGAAAATGATTATTAAAATAAAACTTCTATTTAATGATAAATCAAAGCAAATATAAATTTATTTTATATAGAATAGTAAATTTTTTTTAATGTTTCTGTAATTATATAAAAAGCCAAAAGCCGTTTTAATAAAATTTTATAAATTATTAAAAATAGACAATCATTTATTATTTATTATTTAGTTTATATATTTATTATTTAATATTTAATTATTATCAATTATTATTTATTTTTTTTTTTTTAATTTTTAATCATTATTAACTATTATTCATTATTTATTATTTAATCATTATTTATTATTAATTATTTATTATTTATTATTTATTATTTATTATTTATTATTCAATTATTTATTATTAATTATTTATTATTTATCATTAATTTATTAATTTTTTTTAAATTAAAAAAAAAAAAAAAAAAAAAAATATTTTATATTTAATGATATCATAATGCAAGATTAAAATATTTAAATAAAAAATAAAAAATAGAAAAAAATTCCGCTTTTAAAAATTTAAATTTTTTTTTTTTACTTTTCATGCAATATTACATCAACGAATTATATATTCTTTTCTTCGAATGTGAATGTGCATGCAAATTTGCAGAAATGCACAGAAGTTAACATCTTTTAAATTAATAATCACAATATAATAAATTAAAATATAAAAAAAAAAAAAAAAAAAAAAAAAAAAAATATCAAGAATATATAAATATTAATATTATGAATAACTAATCAATCAAAAATTATATAAATAATATATATAAGTAATTATTAAATACTCTATTAATATTTAAATAAGTATCAAAATAAAAGGTTAGTAACTGAGTTATATTGAAAATATATGTTTAATATATAATATATAATATATAATATATATACCTTGAATAAAGATTGTAATAATATCAAATATCATATATGATATGATTATTTTATGAAAAAGCTTTTTAATTTTTTTTTTCCTTACTTTTAATTCTCATATTTTTTTTATGTTTAGTAAGAATTATATTTTACGTATATGTATATATATATATATATTTTAACACTATATTATATAATTATATATAAATAAAAATAAATAATTAAATCCTATTTAAAAAAAAAAAATAAAAATAAAATAATTATTCAATATTAATCGAAATATTTCTATATATGGAAAGTTGTATAAAATTTTTTTTTTTTTTGAAATTATCAAATTTGGCAAAAATTGTTCATTCAATAATTATTATTTCCTACAAATTATTATAAGATCCATTCGATACTTCGAAGTAATAATTAAAAGTATTACTTCATTAAAGAAATATTAAACGATATTTCATAAATATATAGATTTATACATCAGAAATAAATTTATATTATTCTTTTTATCTATATTCAAAATGAAAGTTCAAGCATTTTATAATAAATATTATATAATTAAAATAGATAAATGATTAATTCATAAATTATTATTTATGATTTATGATTTTTTTTTTGACTGAAATTAACGAAAGGCAAGGACAATAGGGCCACCAGTCTCTCCCATAAAGGTATCAGACTCTCATTGAACTCTTTGCCATACTGTTTTGGCGTCGACGCGGATCTTTCTCTAAGCAAGGCTAATATGAAAGGCATTTCCTATATGTTATTTTATACAATGGGCTTCTTTTCAGTAATTTCTTAAATCATCACCAAGGGAGAAACTACTACTCCTCTTACTGATCAAGTACTTTATGTACTAGCAATTGTATAGTCTAACAACAGGAATACTAATCAAGGTGAGCAAACATCCTAAAAGGAATGAAAAACGCCCATATAAATTCAGGAAGTAGTGTCGAATCAATCCAGAAACCTTGTGTGTGTTATTTCCTGGTACTAACCACCAGGATAAAAGCAGGAAAGACATTTAAATTTTATTATTTAATTATTTTATTATTCATCATCTATTATTTATTATTTATTATTTATTATTTATTATTTATTTATTAAAATAATACATTTTATTACATTACATTACATCACGATACAAAATAAAATTAATAATTATAATAAATTTTCAGTATTTAATTATTTATTAGGATTAAACCCTTAAAAAATAATATATTATATATATTTTCATATTTAAATATAATATTCATCTGTATATTATATTAATATTTTAAACTAATCAATATAAATTTCTCTACCAATTATAAAAATAGATTAATAATATATTTTAATATTTAATAAGGTTTAAAAACTTATGATGATTATAACTATAAAAGATAATATATAATTAATATATTAGAATATAATGATTTAATTTAAATATAAATTAAAATTTTAATTTAAATATAGAATTAATTTTTATAATAAGAATTTCCTTTTTTAAGCATTTTATAACCATATTTGGAAATAAAATGCACAACTCTTATATAATATAAAAATAATTTTATTGGTATACAAATATTTCCACGATTTTTTTTATTTATTTATTAAATAAACAATTTAATTAAAAACCTATAACCAATATATTTCATTTGTATTTAATAATAAAAATCCATAAAATTTTCTAATATCTTCTTATTTTTTAACTTTCCACTATTTAATTTTTTTTTTTTATATATATCTAAATTAAAATAAAATAAAATAAAATAAAATAAATAATAATAATAATAATGAAATGAAATAAAAAATAAGGATAATTAAAAAAATAAAAAAAAAGCTGAAAAAAAGGAAATTATTTAATAAATTTCTTTTTATCATTATAAATAGTATATTCATTTAACCCAATAGAATTAATGCTTCTAAATATCAACAATATTTTTATCTATCTATAACCCACATGAAACAATTTAAATGCTTTATATATATTAATTATTCTATTTTTTCTAAAAAAAAGAAAAAAAGAACTTTTTAAATATCAGTTTAATAATATTATATATATTTATTTATAAATTAGTCATTGATATATGTTAAAATACATAAAATACATGAATATTTATATCATGTGATACAATATTCATTTATTAAAATATTTGATTGATAAAAAAAAAAGTTATTAATTTCCTTTAATGTCAATTGTTCAAATATTAAAAAAATAAAAAATAAAAATAAAAAAATATAAAAGTTTTTTTATTTTAAAAGTCATAATGAACAAATTGGAATTTTAATTTATACAATACATATTTATTAAATCCATTAATTAATAATAAAATATTTTTGGTAACTCTTAAAAAGTTAATTATTATAGAATAGTGATACAACATTCAGATGAACTGGATAATATTAATATGTCTGATTACTTTATAACCCTAATTTATTCTTTTCTAATGAAGATAACTTCATTAGAAAAGAACAAATAAATAAATATAATTAATAAATATTAACAATTATAATAAATTAATTATAATAATAGTATTGAAATGTTAATAATATTAAATTATAACAATAATATTGAAAATTAAATGTATTATTTTTAATTTACTAATTCTAAAATAAATTAATATTAAAATGGTTTATCTATCCTAATTTTTAACTAGAATATTGACATGTTATATTATTATTATTATTATTATTATTATTATTATTATTATTATTATTATTATTATTATTATTATTATTATTATTATTATTATTATTATTAATATTATTATTATTATTATTATTATTATTATTATTATTATTAATATTAATAATAATATTATTATTATTATTATTATTATTATTTATTGAAGTAACATATAAAATATATAAAATCCAAAATAATATTCAAACATAAATAAAGCATATACATATGATAATTATCATATTTTGTTATTTATATATTATTATTTATTATTTATAATAAATATCAATACATGATATATACATTATTATGATAATATATATATTTTTATTTTCTGAATTTTAAAAATATTATTTTTAACTACATATGTTCATCTATTAATAAATTTAAAATACTTATCAAAATAATAATTTTATAATATTTATAACAATTATTTATTATTATTATTTACAAAAAAAATATATATATATATATATATATATATTTTATTCATCTTTATTAAAAATATAATTATTTATTGCATTTTGGCCGCTATAAATTTAAACTTTTATTCCTATTAATTTTATTTTATTTATTATATATTATTATATTAATATATAAATAAGAAATTAAAAATAAAATAAAATAAATAAATAAATTTACAAAAGTAATAAAATGTACAATTAAAGAACTTTTTATTTAAACCTTTGATATGTTCTATTTTAATTAGAGATTTTAATATTATGAATTATATAAATATATATAATAAATAATTTAAATAATTATATATATATATAATAAAAATAAAATAGAAATATTTAATAAAAAAAAAATACATTTTATTTTTCCTTCTTTAATTTATTTCTTTAGTGTTTTTTAATTATATGTATTCTTAGTATATATGAAAATTCAATTCTTGTGGTAACTGATAATTCTCTCTATGATATATAATATAAAGAATATTGTTAAATATAGTATGGAAATTATAAATAACATATTATGATGAAAGTTTTTCTTAATATAAAAGAACTAAAATAAATAAATAAACCCATAATGATAATGAAATATAAATATTATATTTTGATTTTTAAATGTTATTTTTTTATCCATAAATATATATGTAAAGAATAATTTGAATATAATTTATTCATTATATTAAATGGTTAGGGTAATATATTAATAAAAATAATTTAAAAATTTTATTTATTATGAATTAGAAGTAATTTAAAAAAAAAAAAAAAAAAGATTGAAAGAACCAATAATTTATTTATAAATATTAATTATAAAAATATTTTATTATTTTTAATTATTTCAATAGTTTATATCAAGACCAATTATATATATGAAATATTTTATATATATATTTTTTACCAAAAAAAAAAAAATACAAAGAAATAATTTTAATAATAAATGTTTAGAAATATAGCTTTTTTTTTTTTTAAAATTATTCTATGTGAATTTCTAATAATGAAAATATAATTTATATTTTAATACATTGAAATATACTTAATTATTAATCGTTATAATTATTTTTTTTTATATGTGGATATAGAACATAAATTTTATTTATATATAGTATTTTAAAGCTAATATAAAAAAAAATATATATATATAATTTATAATTTATAATATAATATAAAAATTTATATATTTATAATTATATAGATTTTTAATATAATTCATATTAATATTAAAATATATTATAAAAATTATAAAACATATATAGTTTTAATAATTATAATTAAAGAAAGACCTTTTTTTCGTTTTTTATTTTTATAATTTAATTATATTTAATTTATATAGAATATTTAAATACTAAATAATATATTAAGTAAGGAACAAAAACAAAAATAAAACAAAGTTAAAAAAAAAAAAAAAAAAAGAGATAAAAGGAATAATAATATGCAATAAAAGAATTTTGGGAAATTATTCAAAACAAAAGAAATAAGATAATATATATAAAATTAAATAAAAAATAATAATAATTTCATTGTAATTTGAAATTTAATTATTATAAACAAGCTTTAGTAATTTATAATATATAGATATTATTTAGTTCATTTTTATATTTAAAATAATAAATTTTAATGAATTTATTATTTTAATTTACTCTATGTAAATTATTGAAATTAAAGATAATAATAAATTTTATTATAAATATAATAAAATTTTAATTATACATTTCTTATTAAAGATATTATTTTAAGAGATTTCAGATTAAAGATGAATGATTTATAAATAAATAAATAAATAAATAAATAAATAAATAAATAAATAAATAAATAAATAAATAAATAAAGATATTAATATATGAAAGATCATTGAAGGTTTTATGAAATTTGATAAAAAAAAAATAATCTCATATTTATATAAAATTTTAATTTGAAATGTGTTATTAATATCAGATTATTCTGATTAAAGAATTATTACTAATCTTTTTTTTTTTTTTCTCATATTTTTTTTATTTTTTTTTTTATCAAATATTATTTATTATTAATATATATATTATATTAAAAAATAGTGATAGAAAAAAATAAATGAAATTTATTTTAAAAACGACAAATTCATGTAAAGAACAAATATAAACAAAATAAAAATAGTCAATATATTATTAAAATTAAATTGTAAAATATTATATCAATAAGAAAGAAGATTTAAATATATATATTTATATATAACAATAAATTATTTAAAAGTATATTGCTTTTTTTTTTTTTTTTTTTTTTATAATTATTTTTAAATATTAAGTATTTTATTATTACAATATTTATTATTTGAAATAATTTTAAAAAAGATATATATATCCTATTAAAAAAAAAAAAAAAAAAAAAAGAATAGGATATTTTAATATATATTACATATATACCAAAATATTGATGAAATTTAAAAGTCTTCAAAAATATTTATTACGTTAATTATTATTATATATTATTTATATAAGATCTTATTATTTTAGTTATAATAAATAATAATAATAATTGTAAAAGTAAAAAAAAAAAAAAAAAAAAAGACAATTATAATAGAAATCTTATACACTTAAAATTTTATAATTAACTAATTAAAAATCCTAATGGCAGATGAAAATTTTGAAATTAAAAATAAAAGAAGAAGAAAGCAATTAAAACATAGAAGTTCCAATGAAGATATTTCTTCAGAAGATTCTGTTCAACTTTTAGTTAATAATGAAGAGGATAGTGAAGAAAATTTTGATACTGAAAACATTTCAGAAGTAAATAGAAAAAAATATATATAATTTATAAATAAATAATATATATAATATATAAAATTTTATTTTATTTTATTTTATTTTATTTTTTATTTTTTTTTTTTTTATTATATAAAACATATTTAAAGTTATGTATTTATATATTTTATAATTATTATTATTGCTTATTAATATAATATATAATATAATATATATATAAATAATTAAAGAAAAAAGATAGTAATATTGTTTTAAAAATAGCTTTAAATATATGGACCATATTACTTTGCATTATTTTTATAACTACTTTTGTTATTAGTACACATCATGATAAGAAAATCGATCCATCTAATGTTAAAACTACTCTTATTCTTTTTTCATTAGATGGTTTTAGAAGAGAATATTTAGATCGTAAAAGAACCCCTACATTAGCAACCCTTGCTGAGCAAGGCATTTCAGCAGAATATATGATTTCACAATTTCCAACAGAAACTTTCCCAAATCATTATTCTATCATTACTGGTCTTTATCCCGAATCCCATGGCATCGTTGCTAATGTTTTTTATGATCCTGCTCTAAATGCTACCTTTAATTATAAAGATTCTAATTGCCATAAAGATGTTGACGGTAAATGGTTTAAAGGTGAACCTGTAAGTAATATTATTAATAAATTAAAGTATATATATATATACATATATATATTTATATTATATATTTATATTATTATTATTATTATTATTTTTTTATTTCTTAATTTAATATTATTTATTTATTTATTTTATTATTAATATTTATATCAATTTAATTATTTTATTTTTAATTAATATTAATATTTCAAAATTTCATAATTGTGATTGTATTTAATAGTTATGGGTTACTGCTAATAAAAATGGTCATAAAACAGCAAGTCTTATGTGGTAATTATGAATAAATATAATAAATAATAATTATTCAAATATAAAAATATTATTTATATGTACCTCTTTATATTTATAATCTAATCAATATATATATATATATTATTACTTTTATTTATTTATTTATTATTATAATAATAATTCGAACAAATATTTTATAATATAAATTTAAATCTATTATTATTTCAATCATTATAATATATAAATTATATAAATATATATAAAGGATTGGATCAGAAACTGTTATTAATGGTGAAAAACCAAATTATGTAGTACCTTTTTCAGATATGAATTTTGATGAGAAAATAGACGCCATCTTTGAATGGTTAGAATTACCAGCTAAAGATAGACCATCATTTATCTCAGTATATGTTCCTGATTTAGATACTATTGGTCATCATGAAGGTCCTGATTCCAATGATATTAATAGAACTCTAGTTGAAATTGACCAAATGTTTTCAAAATTAATTACCAAATTAGAAGATAGTAAATTAATTGATTTTATTGATATTATGGTGGTATGAATTTTTTTTTTTTTTTTTTTTTTTTTTTTTTTTTTTTTTTTTTTTTTTAAATTATTATTATTATTATTATTATTATTATTATTATTATTATTATTATAATCATTATTATCTATATATATACTTTAATAATTTTTTGAAATTTAATACATTTACTTTTTATTAATTATTAATTATTATAATCATTAATTTATTATTATTATTATTATAATTATTATTAATTTTTTTTTTTTTTTTTTTTTTTCCTAAATGAAGGTAAGTGATCATGGTATGAGCAAAACCTCTTCAGATAAAGCTTTATTTGTTGATGATTATCTTGATATGAATAAAATTGATGTATATGATACCTATCCAAGTAAGCTTATTCATTCGTCTATAATTTCATTTATATAAAGTTAATATATATATATCTAATTTTTTTTTATTTTTTTTATTTTTATTTTTTTTTTTTTTTACTTAATTCTTAACATTATATATATTTATTCATTATATATTAATAATTAGTGGCTTCTATTAATCCAAAAAATATATCAGGTAAATCTATCAATATATTTATATCATCATTATTATTGTTATAGTATAAAGTGTATTATAATGATATTTTTAAATAATCATAATCATAACATAATCATAATCATAATCATAATCATAATCATAATAATAATAATAATAATATATTTTAAACTGTGACAATATATATTAGTTATTAAATAATTAACTTATAATAATATTATTGATGTAATATTAATATAATATATGTATATGTATATATATTAGATATAAATCTTATTTATGATAAGTTAGTAAATGCAAGTAGAATTGGAAATGAAACTCTTTTCCATGTTTGGATTACTGATGAAACAAAAGGTAATGAGGAAAGTATTATTCCAGATCGTTACCATTATAAATATCAAATAAATAATCGTATATCACCGATTGTAACTGTACCTGCTCCTGTAAGTACATTGTTATATATAAAAACAGTAACAATAACAATAATAATTAAACAAAGTAAAACAAAACAAAATAAAATAAAAACAAAAACCAAATAATATATATTCAAATGAATACTTATTTGAATTATTTTTAAATATCAAATTAAATATGACATATTAATACCATTTAATTTAAATAATATATAATAGCCATATACTTGGGCAGTTAAGAATGATTTTGATGAAAGTAATTTCCCAAAAGGTTTACATGGCTATGAAAATTCTATTGAAGATATGAGGGCAATTTTTTTAGCTAAAGGACCATCCTTCCAGAAGAAGGTTAATTTTACTTTAGAACCTTTTGCAAATACTGAACTATATGATGTTATGTGTAGAATATTAAAGATAAAACCAGCTCCTAATAATTCTACTGCAAGTGGAAGAGCTTTATTTGATAAAGTTTTAAATATATAGAAGAAAAGTTAAAAAAAAAAAAAAATAAAAAAAAATAGAAATAAAAATGAAATAAAATAAAATAAAAAGGTAAATAAATTAGAAAATCAATAAAAATAAAAAAACCAAAAGGTAAAAAATAAATAAATAAATAAATAAATAAATAATAATAAATAATATAAAACAATAAAATCATATTGTATATATATACAATTATATATATATTTATTATATTTAATGATATTTAATGATATATAAAACAAAATAGAAAATAGAAAAAAAAAATTTCAATATTGTCTCTTAATATAAATTAAAGTATTATCATTTTTTTATATTTTCTTTTTTTCTTTTTCCTTTTTTTTTTTTTTTTTTTTTTTTTTTTTTATTTCTATTTTTTATTTATTGTATTTATTGTTATTAATTTTTATTTATTAGTATTTTTTAACTTTGTCTGATTTTAATTTAAAGAAAGAAAAAAAATATAAAAGTTAAATAAAAAAAGTAATGATAATTTTGAAAATCAAATGAATAAATAATAATAATAATTATTATAATAATAATAATATAAATAAATAAATAAATAAAATATATTTTAAATTAAGCATATTATATGATGTTTTTTTTTTTTTTTTTTTTTTTTTTTTTTTTTTATTTTTAGTTAAAAAATAATTAAAAGGAAATAGACAATAATTAAAATAATTAAATTTTTTTAAAATTTGGGTTAGATTTAATTATATTATATAAGAGATGTATATTAGTATTTTTTTTTATTATTATTATTATTATTATTATTATTATTATTATTATTATTGAAATTGTTGAAAATGTATATATATGTATAAATGTTAACCTTTTACAACAAAGAGAATCAACCTATATATCAAAGAAGAACCTCTATTACTAGTCCTTTAAATTCGGGAGAGTTGCATTTCGCCAAGTGGAGTATTGATATAAATAAATGAATAAATAAATAAATATTAATTCAAAATATTTTTTTTTAAAATTGTTTTTATGGGATATTAATAATATTTAATTTTATTTATTTATTTATTTATTTAATAATTTTCAATTTGGCGAAATGCCACATTTTTAATACGCCACATGCTTTCAAAAAAATTGGCTAAATGCAATCTGACGAAATGCCCCACACCCTTTAAATTCATCTAACACAAATAGTAATAATAGTTTCTTCACACAACGAATCTATGGAAATAGATTCTCCTAATAATATATCTCTTTGTTGGAGGGTAGAGTTTAATGAATACTTCACTATCAGGCTTTATAAATATAAATGTTCTTTGCTTTATTTTTTTAAATATTTTTAAACATTATTTTAATTTATTTTTTTAAATATTTTTAAATATTTTTACAGTAGAAAACTTTCCAATTTACATCATAATATATCATTAACTTTTTTAAGAATTTTCATTTTCATTGTATTACAATAACTTTATTTTTAATAAAATTTTATTTTATTTTATTTTTTTTTTTTTTAAAAACTTTATTTTATATAGATACATTTATATATATATATATTTTTATTTCAATATATTTATAATGTATTTATTTCGATATTTTTTTTTAATTAAAAAAAATTATATATATATAAATTTATTTTATTATTTAGTGGATAAATTACATTATCTACATTTAAAAAATGCTATTTTTACTTTTTTATTTTATTATATATTTTTTTGTAGAAAGAAATAACTTCAATTTACATCATAAATACCATAAATCATTTTATATTTTATACTATTCATTATAATTTCATTAATATATATATTTATATATATTTTTTTATAAATTTTATTTTTAATAAAATTTTAATAATTATATTTTATTTAAATAATTATATATATATATATTCATTTTTTATTTTTTTATTTTTTAAATAATTAATATATATTTTAAATAGTTAAGATGTAATAATAATAATAATAATAATAATAATATATATATTTTAAATAATTACAAATAATAATAATAATAATAATAATAATTAATAATAAAAATTAATAATAAAAGTAATAATTCGGTGTTTATATTAGTATTATTTTATTAAATATAATGTTATCCTAACTGCAACAATATAATGCTTATTTAATTTTAAGTTTAAAATAAATAAATCAATGTAAAAAAAATATAATAGTTTTTTTGTTTTATATAGTAGTTAATATTATCAAATTGAATGAATAGGGAACTATTTTATTTTTATTATTACCAGTATTAGTTGCAATATTAAATAATAATAAATTAATACTTAATTGTTTAATATTATATAAATATTTTTATTTTATATTATTTTAATTTTTTTTAATAATTATTTAATAAAAAACTTTAAATCTTAAATATATAATATTTAAAGTAATTTCATTTAATATAAATTGGTAAAAATAAATTTATAATTAAAAAAAAAAAAAAAAAAATTAAAAAATAAAAATATAAATCTATAAATAAATAATGCAATACCATCTCCCATTAAAACTAAAAAACTTTATATCAATTATTAAATATATACTTTAATTTTAATATTTTGTAAAAAAATAAAAATAAATATTTTGTTTTATTTTTTATTCTTTTATCTTTTATCTAATTTCTGTCTATTATATATATATATAGATATAAAAATATATAAACAATAAAATATTTTAATGTTAATTTTTTAAATAATAATAATAATAATAATAATAATAATAATAATAATAATAATAATAATAATAATAATAATAATAATAATAATAATAATAACAATAATAATAATAAAAAGAAATAATATAGATATATATATAAATTTATTTGATTTATTTTTTGTAGTAATAATTGAATTATTATTTAATTATTTATATTATAAGAAAAAATATATTAAATATCATATATATATATTTATATATATTTTATTTATTTTCTATAAATTGAAATTTAATTTTAAAATTCGCAATACATTGCAATTAAACTTTTATCTAATTTATTTTTATCTCTTTTTTTTTTTTTTTTTTATTTTTTTTTGTTTTTGTTTAAAAAAAGAATAGATATTATTAACATTAGTAAAATTATTAAAAAAAAAAAAAAAAAAAAAAAAAAAACATAAATTAAATTTATATATAATATTAATATATAATATTTAATATTGCAATTAATTATAATTTAGATATAAATTATCATATATATATTAAAATGTGAAATCTATATATAAATTTAATTTTTTTTTTATTTTACTTTACTAAAAATAAAATTATTTTAAAGATTACCAAAAAGTTAAAAAATTTACTTTTTTTTTATAGATTTTACTACTACTTTTTTTTTTTTTTATTAAATTTCATTTGATCTCGTTTTATTAGATTTGAATATATTAGAGATAAATGTAAATAAATTAATAATTGAATATGAAAGTTACATTTAATTAATAGATATAATTAGTATTAAATAATAATAATAATAATAATAATAATATAAATAAATATAAATTATTATATTAATTAAATAAGAAATAATTATTAAATATTAATAAACTTTATTTTTTTTTTGTAAATTTCCTGTTTGATAAATCTATATTATTTTTTTTCTTTTAAAACTAATTTATTATTTTCTTATATATATATTATATTAAATGTATAGTATATTCTGAATAATTACTGATCGTTTTTTTTATATATATATATATATTATTATTATTATTATTATTTCTTTTATCTTTATATAATTTTTAGTGTTCATCAATTTCAAATTTTTAATATTACTTAATCGTTATTATTATTAAATATATAGATTCATTTTTAATATATGCATTAATACATTATTAAATTTAATATTTTTTTTTTTTTTTTTTTTTTTTTTTTTTTTTTTTTTTCATTCACAGAAGATTTATAAAATTTTTGCAATTCATTCTTATTTTAATTTCAATTAAATAAAATATAGATACATTTTCATTTCAAATTTTGTTTAAATCAAGTAAAATTTATTCATTTTTTTTTTTTTTTTTATATAATCAATTCATCAATTCATTTTCGTTCAATAAATAATTTCATTAATTTAACAGTAAATCATTTTTTTTTATGTTTTACCTTTTTAATTTTCAACCCAATTCTATTTAATACAAGTATATATATGTATATATTTATTTTCAATATCTATGTAAAAGGTAAATTTGAGCAATAATATTTAAATCTTTGTAAAATGTTAATTTAAATTTATATTAATTATCACTAATATATATATATTAAAAAAAATACTTTTTTTTTTTTATATTATTTTATAGAATTTTTATTTCTTATATATTAGTAATTTAAAAAATATTATCAATGATTTTTACCAATATATATACCTATTTATATATATATATATGTTTTTTAAATCAATTATATTTACATAAATAAATAATTTGTAATCGAAACTTTTTAATACTATTTATTCCTTATTATTACTTTTTTTTTTTTTTTTAGAAATTTATTTTTATATATATATTTATATTTATTTATATATTTACTTTTTTTTTGGCTAAAAATATAGAATTCATTTGTAAAATAATATACATTATACATATAAAATAAATAGAACAAAATTGTAATTGTATGATATAAATAAAAAATTAAAATAAAAGTTATATATATATATATAAGAAAACAAAAAAATTAGAGAAAAAAAAATGATATCTTCAAAAAGTACAACATTCGAGAGTATTAAAGATGATCCCGATAAAATGTTGGAGATTTTTTGTCCTTCTCATCCTCGGGATGATAAAAATAAATCAATTACTTTATTAAATAAACAAAATATACCATTACCTCCTATTCAATCCATTTATTCCTCTACTACTACTTTAAATAATGAAGATAAAAATAGTCAATCGATTAATGAAGTTGAAAATAGTAATAAAAATAATAGCATTGTTAGTATGGATGATAATAAAAAAAAGGCAGGGGATAAAGTTAAATTACTGGACATATATAAAAGAGTGTTCGATAAACGAAATAGTAGTAAAAATTTATTACAACTTAAAGATTTAACTGGATTTAATATTGATTCAAAAAATGAAAAGTATAAAGCTATTGAAGAATTTTTTGATCATACTATTTGTCACCATTGTATTGAATTACTAGAAGAATCATATTCCCATTGTTTAAATAAAGTGGGATTCTTTTTTCCTTCGGTATATGAAATTAATGAAGAAAAAGATAGTGAAAATTTAGCTGATAATCCCGAAGTATTTATTTGTGATGCAGAATTAAAAGTTAATAAACAATATCCAAATGGAGTTTACATCTCTGAAAAACATAAGAAAGATATCGATCAAAAATTAATCCTCAATAATAAAATAGAACGAAAATTGGAAGGAGGTCCAGGTATTGGTATAGGAGGTTATTATCAATTAGATGTTACAAAAAATGGAGTAGAGGAACCTTTCCCCGGTATATTAGTACATGATTTAGGTAATAAAAAGGATAAAGAAATTCAAAATTTGAAAAAAACTATACTTCTCTTGAAGGATCAATTAAAAGATGAAAAAGATACCAATAAAGATTATCGACGAGCTCTAGAAAAAATGAGAAAATCTTGTCTTTTTGCAGATACTTGGAAAAATTTAGAAGAGAGTCGATTAAAGGATGATATTCGTCAAATGAGAGCTCAATTAACAGCTTTTATTGCTTATTCCTTTAGTCAAGAAAAAGAAAAATATGAGGTAATTTTAATTTTTTTTTTTTTTTTTTTAAATATATCATATTAATTATTATATATATTAATACATAGATTTTTTTCTGTAAAAAAATAAATATTAATTATATTATTATATTTCATTTTTTTAAAATATTTATTATATTTTCATACTACTTAATTATTAATACTTTTTTTTTATTATAATATATTTTATTATTATTATTATTATTATTATTATTATTATTATTATTGTATTTTTAATTAATTATAATATTTTATTATTATTATTTTTTTTAATCTTATTTTTCATTTTTTTTTTAAATTTTTTATTATTATTATCTTTTTTTTATTAATTATATAATGTTTTTAATTTTGCTTTCTTCTAATTATTATAAATATATTGCTTTTGTTATTTTCTTCTTCTTCTTTTTTTAAATTTTTTTTAATATTAAAACAGTTAAGACTTAAAAATAAATATTTAAAGGATGAGATGGAATCAAAAGAAAAGGAGATTATTAGAGTTAATAAAAATTATGATGCTACTCAAATTAGATATAATGATTTAATGTCAAAATATGCTGAAATAAATAATTCTGTGAAGGATTTAAGGGTAGCAGCTAAAAATGGTTCTCTAGAAGTTCAATCGAAAAATGAAATTTTAAATGAAGCTTTAAGAAAAGTATCTGGTGAATGTAAATCAGCTCAAAGTCAATTAGCCAAAGAATATGAAAAGGCAAGATCCTTAGAGTTTGAACTTATGACGCTTGTTAATCAGTACAATGAATTAAATAAGGAAAAATTAAATTTAAAGAATATTATTCAAGATTATATTCAAAAAAATATTGATTTAAAGAAAACATATCAGGATTCCATAGATCAAATAAAATTGTTAAAAGAAAATATTAGTCGATTAGAACATATCGTCGAAAACACCGAAACTCAATTATATCAGGAGAAAAAGAAATCTAATACAACTAAGGCAGAAATGACTAAATCATTAGAAAGTTGTAAAAAGGAAAAGGAAATAATACAATTAAGAATGGAAGAATATCTATCTTCCTTAGAAAAAATAACTTTAGATTATAGTAAGGCTATGTCCGATAAATGCCGTTTAGAGGATGAATTGATCTTCACTAAGAAGAGATATAAAAATAATATGGCAAATAAAACGAAAATGATCACCGATTTACAAAAAGAGTCTCGTGATTTAAAAGAAAAAGTGGAACATTATAAAGGAGAAAATACTCGTCTTGAAGCTATTGAAAATGAATTACGATCTGAATTAGATAAAAATTCTGTTGCTGTTAATGCTTTAAAACTTGATTTAACTCAAACTCAAAATACATTAGAAGAATTAAAAACGAAATTGACAGATAAAATATCAAAATTAATTTCTAGTAATAATGAATTACAAGAAGAAAATCATTCCTTGAATAGTAAATTATTTAATATGACAAAAAAAATAGAAGATGATGAAAGATATATTGAAATTTTGAAGAATAGATTAAAGGAATATGATGAAAAGAATGAAATTAAGAATGCCATTTATAACACTCGTAAGATTGAGATGTATATTGAAGAAAAGATTGCTGAAAGTGAAGAAGCAAACATTCAAAGCATTAAGAAGATAGAGAATCTTAATGAAAAGATAGAAACTACAAAGGTATCATTGCAGAAGAAGGAAGAAGAGCGTGCCCAATTGGAAGAAGAATGCAAGAAATTAAAAGAAGAAATTAATGTAATTAAAACTGATCCAATTCAAATCGTTCAAGTTAAAAAGAAAATTGAAGAAAAAATGGTGGAGTGTAAGGATGAAATTAATCTCTTGAAAAAGGAATTAGAGGATAGTAAGACTAAAAACAATAATTTGAATCTTCAATTTAATAACTATAAGGTGAGTATGGAACACGAAATAGAATATCAAAAGAGTGAAAAAACTAAACTTCAAGAACATATTGAAGAACTTAAGAGAGAAGCAGTAGAATCACGTAAAGTACTGGATAAGGTATATGAAAGCTATGAAAATTCCAAGATCACACTTGAACAATTATTACTTAATAATGAATTATTAAAATCAGAATTAATTAATAAGCAAAAACTATTGTTCAGTAAAGAAAAAGAATTCCAAGAATTTAATAAAACAAACCAATTTATGGAACGTAATTACTTCAGATTAATAAAATTGGAAAAATATGAATGTAATGTCTTCTCTAATGATCTATTAAGTGTTCAAGTTCAATTGAAGCAAGAAGCCAATAGAATTGACCAAGTGGTGGAAACATATAAAAATGCTAGTAATTCTTCAGATAAAATAATTAATTATTCTTTAGATAAAAAAACTAATAATTCGACTTGTAAAAGAATTGGTAGTTCTGTGAATAAAAGTATTAAAGAAGAGAAATAAATTGAAATAAGAAAATTAATAAAATAAAAATAAATAAATAAAAAAAAAAAAAAAAAAAAAAAAATTAAAAATTAAAAATAATATAATATATCAATAATAGAATTTACAATAATATTAATTAAATTTATACCAATAACAATAAATATATAAATTTATCATTTTAAATGAATCTATTAATTATTTTTTTTAAAAAAAAAATTATACAATTTTTGAATTAATACTTTTTAATAATAATTTATATTGTAGTACATTTATGCAATAAAATATATAATATTATATATTTTAATAATAATAATAGTAAATATAATTTATAATCAATCATACAGTAAAGTAATAAGTAATCCATAATAATTTTGAAGATATATGTAATTGTAACAATAATTAATAAGTTTTTCATAATTCATATATTAATTGAACATATTTATTTTTTTTTCGTCATATTTTTTAAGCATGTATAATTAAAGAGTGATAAATAATAAATAAATAAATAAATAAATAAATAAATAAATAAATAAATAAATAAATAAATAAATAAATAAATAAATAAATAAATAAATAAATAAATAAGTATAAATATAATTTAATAAAATGTCAATATTTAAATAAATTAATATTTAATTACAATAAATTATACTATTAATAAATAAATAAATAAATAATAATAATAATAATAATTATAATAATAATAATAATAATAATAATAATAATAATAATAATAATAATAATAATAATAATAATAATAATAATAATAATAATAATAATAATAATAATAATAATAATAAAATAACAATGGATAATAATTGTAAAAATAAATTATAATTAATAATAATAGTTTTAATAGTAATAATAATAAATAATAATTATTAATAATAAAATTGATTAAAAATAATTGCTAGTAATGATAATGATGATGCTATATCATATTATTTCCTGTCTTTTTCTATTACTACTACTAATAATAATTACATTCATATAAATGTCATTAATATGACAAAAATAGTAAGAAAAATTTTTTAAAATTTGCCGTTTATAAGTTATACTTTTATATTATTTCTTTGGTAAATTCAGAAAAATTAATAAATGAATAATTATAAAGATAATTAACAATAAATTTAATAATAAAGTATTCATATAAATTAGTATGAAATAATTATATATTTTATTCTATAATAAATATAAAGAATATGGGAAAGATTTGGTGAATGAATAATTTACTTGAAAAACATAGTAATAACTAAAAAATAACTCTTTTATTATAATTAAAATTTAATTATATATATATTTTTAATAATTAATATTTCATTGGTGTATTAATAATTAATGTAATTTAATTTTGTATAATTTAAAGGATTTTTTTCTTTAAAAAAAAAATACAGAAAAAAGTTTTTATTCTTTTATAAATTTTTTTTTTTTTATTTTAAATTTACATATAAACTATCAAATAATTACGAATAGTCTTTTTTTTTTTTTTTTTTTTTTTTTTTTTATTCATTTATAAATATTGACAAATTATCTAGTATTAATTGCTAATTATAAATATTTTAAATATCTTTTATTTTTTTATATATAAATTAAAATATAAATTATTATAAGTTATTTTTATTTTTATTTTTTTATTATTTTTTGTATTATACATAATACTTTTTTTTTTTTTTATTAATATTTTAATTTTCAATTTTTTATCATTTTTTTTTAAAAAATAATTCTCGATATTGTAATAATAAATAAAGTTTTTTAACTTCGTTATTTCATGTTTAAAAAAAATGATTATATTAATAATATATTATAATATACTAAGAATAAATGTAATTTATCTTTTTTTTTATATCTTTCAATTAATTTCATTTATAATTAATTTTAATAAATTAAAAATATCTTTATAAATATGAATTATCCATAATTATATCCATATTTTTTTTTATTATAAATAAAGTTTATTGAATAAATAACTTAATAAATAAATAAATAAATAAATAATATAATATAATAAATAAATAAATTATATAATAAATAAATATATATATATAAATACATAAATAAATATATACATAAATAAATAAATAAATAAATATATATAATATAATAGTTAATAGTAAAGATAAAAAAGAAAATTTTATAATTAATATATAGTTATAAATTTTATTTTTTTTATTTTATTTTATTTTATAAATAATAAAATGGTTTATTATGCTTATTAAAAATGGATATATAGAAGATACTCGTTCATTTATATACATTTTTTAATTAATGTCACATATATATATTTAAATATATTCAATTAGTATTATACATTTATCATTACATTTTTTTAAAATTTCTGGTAATAATAATTTGAAAATTAAGAGAAACAAAATTATTTTAATTTCATAATATCAATAATTATTTTATAATTAATGTAACATTTTCTTTTCAATTTATAAGAAAATTATTATATGTTCAATTGAAAATATAATTTTTACTATTTTTAATTGTTAATGTATTAATATAAAATAATAATAAAGGCAATATCAATTAACAAAATTTATAACATAATTATATAATAATAATAATAATAATAATAATAGTAATAGTAATAATAATAATAATAATAATAATAATAATAATAATAATAATAATAATAATAATAATAATAATAATAATAATAATAATTAGAATAAAAAAAAATCATAAAAAAGAATATTAGATAACCTGGAAATATTTAAAGTATTATTGGATATTATTCAAAAAAAAAAAAAAAAAAAAAAAAAAAAAAAAAATTGGAAATGTTAATATTACCAAAAGGAAGTGATAAAAAATTTTTAATTAATTCTAATGAATTAATAGGAATTATTAAAGATAATTCATCTTTTAATAATTATGAAGAAAAATTGACCTCCCTTGAATCAAAATTAATAAATGAATTAAATGAAAATGAAAATTTTAAACAAAATTTTTCTAAAACAATTATTAATATTGTTGAAATCAATGAAAATGAGAAAAATGATATATTAAAGGGATTTATTAACGGGGAAAAGTGTAATTGTACTTCTATAACAATAACAATATTGGAAGATGGAATTGACATTTTATTCAATGAAGATTTTAATAACTCAGATATTCCAACAAGACCACGTGTTCAATCAAATAAGTCTTATATTATTGAAGGTATATTATATTATTTTATTTATTTGTTAATAATTGCTATTAAAAACCTGAATGAAAATTATGTTTTAATATTTATTATTAAAATTATTATTTATTTATTTATTTATTATATATATATATATATATATTTTTTTTTTTTTTTTTTTTTTTTAAATTATTATTATTATTATTTTATTTATTTTATTGTAATTTTATATATCATTTATTATATTTATTTTATTTTCATTTTATATTATATTATTTTTTATTTTTGTTTTTATTTTTATTTTTATTTTTTTTTTTATTTTATTATTATTATTATTTTTTTTATCATATACTTAAAATTTTTATTATTTTATTGTTTTTTTATATTATTAATAATATTATTAAAAATATATATATATATATATATATATATAAATATAAAATGAATAAAATGCTAAAATTATATAAAAAAATGGTAATTTTTTTTTATTATAATTTAAATTATATATTGTTGATTGATATTGATGCAATTGTTATTTATGCAATTGTTATTAATATTTTAAAAATATATATAATAAATATTTATGAATAAATGGTTTATATTAAAATAGAAATTAAATATTTAAAGAGGATTCTAATGTTCAAGAACTTAAAAAAACAAACAGTGGATCTTGTCTTAAAGATGGTAAATTTATATTTTTATATATAATTATTAAATAATTAATAATATTTTGATAAATTAATATATATATTATATATTAATATATTTGTATATAATAATTGCAATTAAATACAAAGAATTATCAATAAATAAAAAATCAAAGGTGTTAAAATAATATATATAATATTTAAAAATAATATATATATATAATATTTAAAAATAATATATTAATAATATTTAATTTTTCATTAATTTAGAATGTTATTATTAGTAATCTTATTCCTTATGAAAATTTATTAGAACGTTATCCACCATCAGGTAATATATATAAATAAATTAAATATAATGAATAAAATAATATATATCAATATAAATATATCTATATATCTTTCTGTGAAAATTATTTTTAAATAATTAGGTTCATCTTTAGATGATTATGAAATTATTGAAAGCTTAGGTCAAGGTGCATTTGGTTTTGTTAGAAGAGCTAAGAAAAAGGCAACCGGTGAAGAAGTATGTTGTTATTTTTTTTTTTTTTTTTTTTTTTTTTTTTTTTATTTTTTTTTAAAAAAAAATAAAATATATGATTATAACAAATCATTATTACTTATAATATATAAATTAAAAATTTAACATAATATATATGATTATATTATATATTTAAAACTATTTCTAGGTTATTATAAAATTTATTGTAAGGTCAAATATTTTAAGAAGTAGTTGGATGAGAGATAATAATACCTTAATTCCATCTGAGATTCATATTTTGTTATACCTAACTAAAATTTATCCATTTGAGGGACTTCAACGTATTTTAGATTACTGGCAAGATGAAATTTATTATTACTTTGTTATGGATTCTGATCATGATATTGATTTATTTGAATATATTGATACTGTTGAAATTGATATTCAATCAGCAAGAGAAATCTTTTTACAAATAGTAAAAATTGTTCACCATCTACATACTCATGGTATTGTTCATATGGATATAAAGGTAATTCCAACAAAAAATATATATTTAAGTTTTTTCCTTCTTTACGATTAATTGAAATCTTAATATGCTAATATTATAGGGAATATAAACATAAATATAATTTTTTTTTTTTTTTTTTCATTTTTTTTTCTTTTTCATTTTTTTTCTTTTTCAATTTTTTTTTTTTAAATTTAATAATAAATTCATTGTAATAATAATATTTTTATTATTAATTGCTTACTAATTATTTTTAATGTTATTATATTTATATTAAAATACTGTAATAATTATTTTATTTATTGTAAAATAATAATATTATTATTTAAATTGAATAATCTGTTTATTATTTATTATATAAAATTATTAAAAAAAAATTTATTACAATTAAAAATTAAATTTTATTTATCAAATAATCTAATTTTAATTAATATTCCGTAATATTAACAGGATGAAAATATCATAATCAATAAAGAAACAAAAAAAGTTAAATTAATTGATTTTGGTTCAAGTTCATACTATAAAGATGGAACTATTTTTAAATATTTTGTATCCAGTGGTGATTACTCTGTAAGTAAATATATGAATATCAAAATTTAGTAGTAAATTCTAAATAAATTAATTATTATTATTATTATTATTATTATTATTATTATTATTATTTTAAAAAAGAAAAAAACTAATAATAAATAAATATATATATAAATTTTGTATTTAAAATTTGTGTAATTTATTAATTTATTGTACATCTATTTAAACAATATTTATATATACATTTCTTTATTTAGGCACCCGAAAGTAAGTTTGAATAAAAAGAAATTTATAATTTTCGTTTAAAAATTTTTTTTTACATTTATTTTTATTTTAGAGTAATATATTATATATATTAATATAATATATATATATATATATATATATATATTTTTTTTTTTTTTTTTTTTTTTTTTTGTAAAACAAAATATAACAAAATGGAACAAAATAAAATAATAAATAATAAAATAAATTATTATAATTTGTAATTTATATAATTTATAGCTTTTACAAATAAATATGAAGGCCCTCCACAAGATATTTGGTCTTTAGGTGTTTTATTATATACCATTATATTTAAACGTGTTCCATTTGATGTTAAGCCAGAGAATTTTATACCAACAAGTAAAAGTGCATCAAAAGTTACTGAAGCTCCTAAAACTGTTACACCACATAAATTAAAGAAATCAGTAACTACAAATTTAACTAGATATAGTGAATTAACATTTCCTGAAAACTTCAATAAAGGTAAAGTTTAAATATATATATATATAAATATATATATGATTTATTATTTAAATAATAATTTTTTTTTTTTTTTTTTTTTTTTTTTTTTTTTTTTTTTTGAAAATTGAAAATGATAATAGAAAATCCACAATTATATGAATTAATAAAACTAATGCTAAATAAGGATTATATGAAAAGACCAAATATTAAAAATGTTTTAGAACATCCATGGTTAAACCCAAAGACAGAATGAAAAAAAAAATATTTTAAATATTTTATAAAAAAAAAAATATTTAATTTGAAATTTATCTATTAAAAAAATTAATATATATATATATATATATATATATTTAATATGCTTTAATTTTTCTTCTTCAAATAAATTTTAATCAAAAAAAAAAAAAAAAAAAAAAAATTTTTTTCTCTAAATTTTTAATATTTTATATTATTATATTAATATTAAAAAACTAATAAAAGAATATCTATATAATATATAAATTAATTATATTTATATGTATTGAATTTTTATATATAATATAGATCTTCTTTTTAATTATATAATATTATAAATAAAAATAAAAATTAATGTTAAAATAAAAAATTACTATGATAATAATAACAATAATAATAAATTATATTAAAATATTGTTAATATTAACCATAATTTTTATATTACAAAATTTAATAATTATTAAAAGTAATAGTGTATACAAATATATACTATCACATATAATAACAATATGAAAAATATAAATTTATTATAAAATTATCAAGTAAATAAATAATTAATAAAATAAATATGTAATATAATGAAAATGTAATATAATGAAAATGTAGTTTTTAAATGTTTATTAAGACATGAGCTGGTAATAATATTAATTTGAGAATTATTTTAATTTCATAATATCAATAACTATTTTATAATTAATGTAAGTTTTTCTTTTTAGTATAGAAGAAAATTATTATATTTTCAATTGAAAAAATACTTTATACTATTTTTAATTATTGATTATTAATATAAAGATAATAATAAAGACAATTTAAATAAGCATATTTTATAATATTAATAAAAACAAACTATAATATAATAATAATAATTAAAATACAAATATATAAATAAATAAATAAAAAACAAAAAACATAAAATAGAATATTATATAACCTGGAAATATTAAAAAAAAATTTATTTTTATTAATTAATTCAAAAAAAAAAAAAAAAAAAAAAAAAAAAAAAAAAAAAAAAAAAAAAAAAAAAAAAAACGGAAAGAATTACCAAAAGGAAATGATAAAAGAATTTTTGATTAATTAAAAAGATAAGAAAAAACATTAATAAAAACATATTTATTTTTATTTTTTTTTTAAAATTCGTTTTTGTTTATTTTTTCATTATTTATACATATTATAAAGGAAAAAAATATTTCATTTTATATAATATTCATGATGATTAAAATTCAAATGTCATTTTCTTTATAATTTTTAAATTATAATAACTAATCTAATTTTAAAAGCTATATTTAATATGTAATTACTAAATAACTAACTATTAAGAAATTAGAATACACTCAACAATATAAACACATAATATTAATCAATATATTTTTATTAATAAAAGACTTTCATTTAAATATAAGTTATATTGTTTCTTTTTATATAGTTATAAGTTTTCATTTACCTTTTAAGTTTGTATCCTGAGCAAGAGCAATACCTACTTTATTATCAACCTTTAATTTAATAATAATTTCTTTATTAAATATTTCTCTGAATTAATTTTTAAACCACATACCTAGTTAGACTCACAAATTCTGCTTTTGCAATTGATAAGGTAACATTCCTTTCTAATTGAGTTTTCCATGATATTGGACTATCACGTAATAAATAAATATATCCTCTGTTTGATTTTCTTGTTAATTCATTGCATGCAAAGTCCGAGTCTGAGTAATCAATAGATTCATTATTACTGCTGTAATAGATCGATTTATTTTTTGTACATTTTAAATATTGTATAATGTTCATCGAAGATTTATATTCCACTTCTGTAGGTTCTTTACAATATCTGGATGCTTGGTTAACAGAAAACGACATATTAGGTCTAATTTTACAGCAATATAGAGTAATGCTCCCAAAAGAGATTTAAATTCTTATACAATTACAGGTGGAGATTCTTCTCTTTCCTATTCAGAAATCTTCTTAGTAGAGGTTTTTATAGTTTTGGTTTTATTCATATTATATTAATTTTATCAATATAATCTATATGGTTTATTTTATAGCCATTTTTAGTTTTAGAGATGTTAATATTAATAATTTTATTTGCGGTTGACTCCTTTGAAATTTTATATTTACATTTGAATTTTTCAATAGTTTTGTTGATCACATTTTCGTAACCTGTAATTAAAATAACGTTAAAATATAAAGTTAATAAGCTCATTAATTTTTTATTTTTATTATATTTTCCATATAGATACTTATAAGTTTTATATTAATATAACCAATATTCTTTAAAATTTTTGATATTGCATTAAACCACATACGACCAGCTTATTTTACTCCGTATAAATTTCAATAACCAAAATTTATTTTTCTTTTTGTAGTTATTGTCACTCTCTGTAATTTTTGTGTATATTTCGTGGTAAAGTTTTGAGTTTAAATAAGCTACTTTAATATCTAGTTATTTTAAATCCAATTTGAATTAGTAGTAATGGCTACGGTTAATCATAAACTGTCAGCTTGTACTGTAGGTAAATAAGTTTCCACGAAGTCCTGTCCAAGAATCATAAAAATTTTTTTAGTAAATTATTTTAAATTTGATATAAATGTACTATTAGAATATTTCTTTAAAAGGCTACGGCCATTAATATAGGTAAATAAAGTTTATAAAAACAAGAAAATTTTTGTAAATTTATTTATTGTGTATTACTGTGTTAAGTGTTGAACGAATTGAGCTTTAATAGCAGGGCTTATTTTTAAAAGATTAAGAGTCTCAAATGAATCATCACTTAATACTAGTAAAAATGGTCATCACTACTTTTCGGAAATAATTACTGTGACTGAAAGGATTTTGTTTTAAGGAATAACTAATCTGACTATGAAAAAGGCATGGAAGAATCGGTTCGTCTCGCATAGAAATTATTGGATTATGGATTTTATTTATTTTGGTATCTATGGTGCACGAACAATCGATTAACATGTTTTATTGGGACATTTTCTAGCAAACAAAAGTTAAAACTGAACAAATTTGGATGCTATAATAAGTTAGGACTGGATAAGGAAAACTATCTCTCCTGAATTTATAATTATTTTATTTTGAGCGAGGAGTGTTAAATTTTTAATAAAATAAAACAATTATTTTAACCAATTATTTTATAATGTTTTGAATCATAAAATACCAAATACTTTTATTATTATTATTATTATTATTATTATTATTATTATTATTATTGTTGTTGTTGTTGTTGTTGTTGTTGTTGTTATAATTTGAATTTATCATGCTGTTGATAATTTGAAAGATTTTTTAATTAAACATTATCATTATCTAAAGATAATTTATTTTCCTCTTCAATTAAAGAATATTGAAAATCTATAATAGAATCGATGTATTTGTTGGTGAAGAATGAGGTGTTAATAGTACCAGGTACCTCTTCCATAATGAAGACATCTTAAGCGGTTACAATGGATTTTGTGTTTAAATCAAAGATTCTGTAACCGAGGGAATCATTATTGTAGCCTACAAAAATGCTGGGTTTAGTATTATTTTCAAATTTGTTAGTTTTATAGTTATTATAAACGAAATCCTTTCAACCAGAAACTTTCAGGTGAGAATTATCAGTAGGTTTTTTTAAAGAATAGTTCATAAGGAATATTATTATTAATTGACTGATGTGAATTTAAACTGAATAAATGCGCAGCACAATTATCTACTTTAAAGTCTTTATAATTAAAGATGGATTTAGTCGAAGTTTCTATATATTTTACTTGTTGAATAATAATTTTAACTGACTTAATTTCTTTATCAGACTGTTCGTTTTCAACATCTTTTGTTTCTTTTTGAAGAAGTTGAGCTATCTTCAAAATTTTGTCTCTTCTTAAATGTCATTTTGGAAATTTATAAATTTAAAATAAAATTTAAAATAAGTGTGCTATAATTATAATAGGAATTTATTAAAGTGAGAAATGTATAATTAAAATATTTTTAAAATTTTAAATATTAATATGTTAATCTTAACTCAGTGAGACTCTTAATTTGTTAAGAAGTTAGAATGCACTCAACAATATAAAACACATAATGTTAATCAATTATATATTATATTATATTTTTATTAATAAAAGACTTTAATTTAAATATAATTTATATTGTTTTTTTTTATATAGTTATAAGTATGTACACACTATGTAATGTCATAATGTACATAAAGTAAGTGTAAACTTTAACACTAACTAACTAACTAACTAAATAAATAATATTATAAATTATTTTTAAAATTAAGCTTTAAAATAAATTAAAAATTAATATATAAAAATATAAGAATTAAAAATTATAATATTAAAAAAAAAAAATAAAAAGAAAAAAGAGACTATTTTGATAGTGTTCCTAAACTTAATAATAAAAATCTTTAGTTTATTAAAGTTTTTTTAACTACTTAATAAGGACATGCTCGTTATTATAGTTTTCATCTTAACTCTCAGCCATTATATATTATAACATTAAAATTCAGGTCCATTATAGAATGGGAGAATTTCTATAGTTTTTTCACAAAACATCTATGATAAAATATAATTTGTATCTTTATTTATTAAAATTAAGTATCTTTTATTGGAAAATAGACACTCAGGTGTAACAACGTTTATGAGTCGAATCTGGATTTCTACAGTGACCTATATTATCCTAACCGACTACACACAATCATGACTTTAAAACTATAATGTAAAGTAAAAAAAAAAAAAAAAAAAATTTACATATCTTTAATTATATATCAAATATATAATAATTATAAAATTGTTTAAATAAAATTAAATAAAAATGAAATATATAATTTTTTATATTTATATTTTAATACTTTGATATTAATTATAATCATTTTTTTTAATTTTATAATACAATGATGTATATGAAATATGCTATAATTAAATTTAAATTTTATAAATTAAATATTAATTTATAAAATTTTAAATTGAAATTTTAATAAAGTATTGTATTTTATTAATAATTAAAAAGCTTTAAAAAGTTTAAAAATATATATATATATATATATTTTTTCTTTATTTCGTAATTCCTACTTTGTTTCTTTCTTTTTTTTTTTCTCTTATATATATGCAATTATATAATATATATATCGCTTTTATTTTATTTTTTTTTTAATAAATAATTTCTCCAATAAATTGTATAAAAAACTTTTTATTTAATAAAAAATATATATATAACTATACTTTAAAAGTACAAAAAATAAAATAAAAATTAATAAATGTTATGGATTTAGATATTAATATATAATTGACATTAATATTATTTTATCAAATTTCATATTTTAATATATATACATATATATAAATAGATATAGATATAAAATAAATTTATATATACGTAATTTTCTTTTCTTTAATTCGTAGTTATGGTACATGACATTTAATAATATATGACATTAAAAATCGAATATTACAAAATAAAAAATATATAACAGTAAAAGAGTTAATAATTTTATTCAATATTTTCTTTTTTATTTTTTTATCTTCTGTTCTTTTTGGCTATAAAGTTCAGTAATAAACATTTTTTTCACGATGCTCTCTGAAAATTTTAAACAATTCTCAAGTAATAATGTTGATATACTGTCAAATTCTCAAAATAATATAAAAGAGATACATGAATTAGAAAAAATGACAAATTCTCTTTCACTTTCATCAATTAATAAAAATTTATTAGGTAGAATATTTTCTTTTAAACAAACAAATATATTTCCGTATGTTTGTTATGTTTAATAAAAATTATTATAGAAATAATAATAGAAAAAATTATTAATTCTATATTATATAATATATATATATATAAATTATTAAAATAAAATTCAATAGAAACAAAGAAGGATGATAATAAAAGTGATGCAGATAATGAAAAATCTAATTCTCTATATAAGCTAAAAAATTTATCACAAATGAATAAATACCTAAGTGAATCATCAAATATAAAGCTTAATAATAATGAAGAATTTAAAGAATATCAAAAGTCTAAGAAAGATAGTGTTAATAAAATTAATAATAATAAAATCATTACTCATAAAACATTGAATAAGAGTTCTTTATTTAATAGTAAAGTTATCATAAATGAATTAATTAATACCAATTCCTATATTCAAGAAAAAACAGAAGCTATTCAAGGTATTAATTAAAGGATATCTATATATACATTTTTTTATTCATTAAAATATATAAATTTATTTATAATATTTGCTATATCTTTTAAATTCAACCACTACTACTCCTATTATATTAATAATAAATTGAATAATATTTATAATAATAATAATTATAATAATAATAATAATAATTAATAATAATAATAATAATTAATAATAATAATAATAATAATAATAATAATAATAATAATAATAATAATAATAATAATAATAATAATAATAATAATAATAATAATAATAATAATAATAATAATAATAATAAAATAATAATAATAATAATAATAATAATAATAATAATAATAATAATAATAATAATAATAATAATAATAATAATAATAATAATAATAATAATAATAATAATAATAATAATAATAATAATAATAATAATAATAATAATAATAATAATAATAATAATAATAATAATAATAATAATAATAATAATAATAATAATAATATTAATAATAACAACAACAATAATAATAATAATATTAATAATAACAATAATAATAAATTGAAAAAAATCTAGATGAATATCTTCATGAAAATCCAAAAACAGAGCCAAATCCAGATATTATTGTTGTTTCAAATGCAGATGATACTTTTGTAACTATAACTGAAAGCAATTTATCTAATGAGAAAAATTATTTTAATATGAATCAAATGAAATATCGAACAAATAATATTAATCCATATAATAATGAATATAAAATTTACGAACCAATTAGTAATTATAATAGTAATGATAAACATATCAATTTGCAAAACAATTTTGAAAAGACATTTAAGGAAACTCAAATAGAAATTGATGTTACAGAATGCCAAATTGTAGAAAATAATAATAATAAAAATGATAATTATAATATTAACACTAATATTAATAATAATAGCCAAAGCATATATAATAATAATATTAAAGACAATTTACCTAATTATCAAAAAATAATTAACAATGAGGACAATACCATAAAATATCAAGAATATCCTAAATCAAAAAATATTCCAACTACTATAAGTAAATCAAGTATGATACTAAGTTATTTTATTTTATTAATAATATTATTGGAATAAAAGATAAAAATTTAAAAAAATTAAATAGAAAAAATTCTTTTATATATATATATATATATATATTTATATGTACTTTTGAAATATTTTATACTTATATTAATATATTTTAGTGGAAACCCCTCGAAAAAATGAATATAATGAACTATCTAATATTAACTATAATAATAATGATTACATATATCCCTCAAATCAGACTTATAATCTTAAATCCTATACCACAAATTATTCTTATAATACTAAAAATAATAATTTAAATGTGAATAATACTACTTCTTTAATTAACAAAAATGTTTCAAATTTAAACAAGTCTAATAATAATACTTTGACCTATGAATATAATAATAATAAAAGTTCTAATTATCATAATAATATTGAAAATTATTTTATTAATACAAAATATAATAATATGAATCAAAATGTATATTTTAATGGTAATTATAGTTATAAGACTCAAAATTATGGAAATACTACATATAATTCATATGCTAATGAATATAGAAAATCATATAATAAAAATAATAATAATAATAATAATCATAATATAAATATAAATAATAATACAAATTATAATGAATCCATGATAAAAAATTCCAATTCAATGCATAATACTATTAATAATAATAATAATAATAACAATAATAATAATAATAATAATAATAATAATAATAATAATAATAATAATAATAATAATAATAATAATAATAATAATAATAATAATAATAATAATAATAATAATAATAATAATAATAATAATAATAATAATAATAATAATAATATAAAAATAAATAACAACAAAAATAATATTTTAAAATTAAATGAAGATTTAAATAGTACTTATAATGGGCAATATAATAATGTTAATTATTATGAAACACAACCAAAATATAATAATAATGATAATAATGTTAATTACAATATTTCTCAAAATACATCAATGGCCATTGATCAGGATCAAAATAAGAAATCAAGCTTGGATAATAAAACTGTATCGCTAAATGAATCTAACAATTTAAATAATAATAATGTTAATAAAAATATTACTACTACTACTACTACTACTAATAATAATAATAATATCAATAGTAACATAAATTATAATAATAATTATAATAATTCGAACAATTCCTATTGTTCCAATACTAATGTCAATTATTCAAATTATTCTGAAAAAATGAATTTAAAAAATTATAATGTAAATTTAAAACCGTATGAAAAGAAACCTAATAGTAAAGAATTATATAAAAATTATACAAATTATAAAATTACAAAAGAGTATAACTCAAAAACTGAAGAAGAAAAATATAATAAGATGATGATGAGAAATATAGAAAAAGCTCGTACTATTAAACGTCATGGTCCAAAGAATAAAGGATATGATGATGAAAATAATGACTATATTGTAGTAGAACATGAATTAATTGATGACCAATATTATGTACTAAATCAAGTTGGAAAAGGATCCTTTGGTTTAGTTGTTCATACGATTAATATAAAGACAAAAAAGAATTATGCAGTAAAGATTATTAAAAATAAATCATCCTTCTACAATCAAGCACAAATTGAAATAAAAATATTAGAATTCATAAATAAGCATGATCCTGAAGATAAATTTAATGTTGGTAATTATTATTTTTCTTTTTTTTTTTAAATTTAATTTATTCAGTTATAATATTAATATATATTAATAAGTAATTGTAAAATAATATTAGTAATAATTATATATAAATATTAACTAAATTTTTATTAATTTTTTTTATTTAAACTTTCTATTGCTAATATAATTTTAAATTTTATTATTATTAATATAAATATTAATATTATTATTATTACTATTATTTTTTAAATATCTTTTAATTTTTAATGATTAAAGTAAAGTTAAGAAGATACTTTGTTTGGCATCATCATCTATGTTTAGTATATGATATGTTATATCATAATTTGTATGAATTAGAGAAAGAAACTAAATTCAATGGTATTCCTTTAGATACAATTAGAAAATATGCATATCAATTATTAATTGCATTAAAATTCCTTTCTGAACCTGATATAAATATTATTCATTGTGATTTGAAACCTGAAAAGTGAGAAATATATTAAATTATAAAAATAGTAATAGTATTATGAATATATTTAGTTTTAATATATTTAAATAATATTATTGGTAATATATAAATTTATGTATAAATGTATTCAATTGAAAAAAAATTTTTTATAGTGTTTTAATTTGTAGTAAAAATTCAGATAAATTACAATTGATTGATTTTGGAAGCTCATGCTTTTATGAAGAAAGGGTAATCTTTTAAAATAAATTATAAAATATAACTAATTATTTAATTATTTTATTTTTTTTATTTTATTCAATCTGTACTTTATATTTACATTTCTACTATTTATTTTATTTTATTTTATAATCACTACTTTATATTTACATTTCTACTATTTATCTTATTTTATTTTATTTTATTTTATTCAATTTGTACTTTATATTTACATTTCTACTATTTATCTTATTTTATTTTATTTTATTTTATTTTATTTTATTCAATTTGTACTTTATATTTACATTTCTACTATTTATCTTATTTTATTTTATTTTATTTATACAATCTGCACTATTTTTTATTTTTAAAATTTAATTTGCTAATAATTTAATATATATATGAATTTAAATTAATTTATTTTATTATATATTTTAAATAATAATTAAATATGTTAAATTATATATTTATTTATTCATTTTTATAGACTTATACTTATATCCAAAGTCGATTTTACAGATCACCTGAAGTACTATTAAATAATTCCTATTCTACAGCTATTGATATGTGGAGTCTGGGTTGTACCCTTATGGAATTATTAACAGGAGAACCATTGTTTAATGGATGTGATGAGCATGATCAAATCTATGCAATTTCGAGAACGATTGGTCCACCACCACAACGAATGATTGATAAAACACCTGTTAGTAAATTAAAAAAAATATTAGTGAAGACTCAAAATGGTAGGTATCAAGTTGGAGCAAGACATGCTGTTAGACCCAAGAGGACCATATGGGGAATTATTAAAGCAAAAATGGATAAAAATCGTGAAGATGCAAAACATTTAAGCCAAACAGAAGAAAATAATCATGTCACTATTCCATCGGTTACTGATTATATTCGATTTAAAGATTTAATTGAAAAAATGTTAAACTATGATCCTGAAAAAAGAATAAAACCAGATGAGGCTTTAAAACATCCTTTTTTTCATCAGAATACAGGATTTATATATGATCAATATTTTCAACAAACCCAAAATTCCAATATACCATATGTAAATATAATTCAAAGAAATTCTTACTCTAGTATTTCTAATTCAACCAATAACAATAACAATAACAATAACAACAACAACAACAACAACAACAACAATAATAATAATAATAATAATAATAATAATAATAATAATAATAATAATAATAATAATAATAATAATAATAATAATAATAATAATAATAATAATAATAATGAAATCAATAACAACATCAATGGAAGTACAAAAAAAAATAATTTTTCATTTTCTAATGAAAAAAGTGGTTATAATTTTAATGATTTTTTCCAAAAATTAAAAGATTCTTGTCCAACTAATCAAAAAATAAATAATTCAATAATTAATGATTCTATAAGTTATAATAATATCGGTAATAATAACGATAATGGCAATAATAATGATATTAATAAAATTAATGATGTTAATAAAAATAATAATATCAGTAATAATATTGATATTAATAATAATAATAATAATAATAATAATAATGATAATAATAATAATAATAATAATAATGTCAATATTAATAACAATGATAATAATATCAATAAAAACGATAATAATATTATCAATAATAAAAACAAAGATTCTTATACAACAGATCAAGAAAAAAATAGCAATTCTGTAACGAATAATACTGCAAATAATCGTAATAATAAAGATAATAATCATAACAATAATAACAGTAATCATAGCAGTAATAATAATAATAATAATAATAATAATGATAATAGTAATACAGTTATAATTCCAAATAATTATAATAATAATAGCAATAATGATAATGATAACAACAGTAATAATATAAATGACAATAGAAATAGTGATTATAATTATAATTATAATCGTTTAAATGAGCAGACCTATAATAAGTTAGTTTATTCTGATGAATCTAATATAAATACGAATGATTCCAGTTTTTCATTCTCATATACAAATTCAGATTTAAATGATTCTATAATATTGACATCTATGATTGCAAATACATCTATATCTCCATCATTCGAATCTTCAATTGAATCTTCAATCGAATCTCCATTAGAATCTTCTTTAGAATCTTCATTGTTTTCATCACCAAATATTACATCTGATAGTTTATCATGTTAGATATATATTAATGATAAAGTTATATACATAATATATTGATTATTTTATATATAAATAGTTTTATAAATAAGTTGTTTTATGTATAATTTGTTTTGATTAATATAATCAAAACAAGTTAAAATACAAATTAGAAAACAAACAAAAATAATAATTATAATAATATCACATAATGTATTCTATTATATATATATATCTTTACTAAACTTTCTAATAACGATATGAATTAAATTTTTAAATAATGTAAAATAAGTATAATTGAAATAATATTTGTTTTTATATATAAATTATATTTTTTAATTATAATAATATTATTTTATATTTATATATTTTATAATTTATTATTCTATTTCTATATCTTTGGAAAATAAAAATTAATTATTCAAAATATATAATAATATATATATAAAATAAAAAAAAAAACAAAATTTAATAAAACTATTCTTATTAAAACTGTTTTTTGCTTTTTTTTTTTTTTTTTTTTTTTTTATTGAAATAAATTATATGAAGAACATGTAAAAAATATTCTATTCAACAATAACATTAACAATTTTATTTTAAGATAAATAAATGCTTTCTTCGTATTTTTACAATAACCTAAAATAAAAAAATAAAAAAAAAAAAAAATAGAATTTATAATAAAAGATTAAATACTATATTAAAATATATTAAAATATATTAAAATAAAAAAGTAAAATGTGATTAGTATATAGTTTATTATTAATTATTAAAGTTTTAATTATATATTAAATTTTTTATTTTGTCAAAAATTATATTTGTTGTTTTGTCAATAATTAAATTTATTAATTATTTAGTCCTATTTAAAATTTTTTTTATTAGTTAAAAACAAAAAAAAAAATGAATTATATAAGTAATATTAATAACAAATTGATAGTATTAAGTAATAATAATGTGAAGACCATTTCTATAAATAAATTCTTAAGAAATAATACATTCAAAAACAAAAATACTAAATTATTTGAAATTCCAATAAATCATAGATTTCATTTTCCTAATAATTCTATTCATGCTAATAATAATAATAATAATAATAATAATAATAATAATAATAATAATAATAATAATAATAATAATAATAATAATAATTATTTATCTAAATTATTTTATTCCAATACAAATACCAATCCTTTTAAAGAATTTAAAGTAGAAACAAGACAGAAAGATGAATATGAAGATAATAGTAATAATGATAATAAAAAAAAAAATGTTATTAGCGATTTAATTATTCAATATATAAAATCTCTTATATTTTTAATTTTTATTCATGAATGTTTATTTGAAATTTCTTCAGTAAGTTTTTAATAATAATTGGTTATGAATAAAATTTAAAATAAATAATTGAATAATAATTATTTAATTACATTCATTAAATATAGATAATGAGAATAATTTTATTTATATTTTTTCTTTTAATATAAAATTAATATTGTTATATTAATATAAAATATTAAATTTTTATTTTTTTTTAAAAAATAAAATAAAATAAAATAATAAGAGTGAAGGACCTTCAATGTTACCCACTCTATCAAAATCCGGAGATTATATATTTATTGATAAAATATCACCAAAAAGTAGTTATCGTAATGGTAAAGTAGTCATTGCAAAACCACAAGAATTATTTTTCCCTAATTATGAATTGAAAAGAAATTATAAAGTATGTAAAAGAATTATAGGTGTATCAAATGAAGTAATTACTGTCCCATTTCTTGTTGATGACTTTGTTGATGGTAATATTGTGACATATATTAAAGAATATGAAGTCAAAGTGAGTTTTCTTTAATATTTATAATCATTTATATATATATATATAAATATTTTTATTATATATTTTAATTATAAAAACTATTATATTCATTATTATAAAAAATATAAAAAAATTTTTTTTTATATTTATCCTATTAATATGTAAAAATTAATATAATAATGATAATGATATATAAAATTTTATATGTGCGTAAGGTTCCTCAAGGCTATGTATGGTTACAAGGTGATAATATCTTTGATTCTATTGATTCAAGAGATTATGGTCCTGTACCGTTAAATGATGTCAATGGAATTGTTCGTTTTAAGGTAAAAAGAAAAGAAAATTTATAATAAATTGATTATAAGTTCCATTAATGTATAAAATTATATTTTTGGATTTCTAAATTGAATATTTTAATAAATGTGTTTTATATGAAAAAGTGATAAAATTTATTATTTATTAAAAAGTTAATAATAAAAAAAAAGTTATTTATAAAGTTAAAAAAAAAATAAAAATAAAAAAATAAAAAAATAAAAATTTATAATACAAATAAAAAATTATAATACAAATAAAAAATTTTAATTATAATAAATGTTAGTTCATAACCAATAATACTAATTACTTTTAATTGTTTTAATTAAATATAAACACCAAAGTTATGGCCAAAAATTAAACTCTTGTAGTTATGACCAAAATTAATTATTAAAATTTACTTAATTCCTCCAAAAAAAAAAAATCATCAATAAAAATTTATTATTAAAAATAGAAAAAAGTTATATATATTTTATTATAATATTAAAGTAATATTAGAAGTATTTTATAAAATATAATTAATAATAATAATAATAATAATATAATAATAATAATATAATAATAATAATATAATAATAATAATAATAATATAATAATAATAATAATAATATAATAATAATAATAATAATATAATAATAATAATTATAATAATATTAAAATTTTATATTAAAATATATATATAATAATTAAAATATAATATAATAAAAAATTGTATTTTTATAAATTTTTAATTATTAATATTATTTATTTATTCTAATTTTTAATTAATTATATGTACATTTACATGATATTATTATGTAAAATTTTATATTATTAAAATAACATAAAAAAAGGAATTTCATTTTTTTTATTTTTTTTATAAATATATACATAAATATACGTGGGGAAAAAATGTACTTTTAATTTTGAATTTTAATGTTATATATATATAACAGAGAAATGTACATATATAAAATTATATATTTTTAAGCTTTTAATTTTTTTTAAAATAATTTTTAAAAAAATTAGAATTATTAATTTATTTTATTTTATCATTATTTTTTTATAAAGTAAATGCATAAACATATATACCATATATATATATATTATTTTATTTTGACTTTAAATAAAAAATAAAAAATAAAAAGATTGAAATATTATATTTTTTGGGAGTTTATATTTTCTTTTATTAATGTATTATTTTTTTTTTTAAATTCTTTATTAATATAATTTAATATTATTATTACTCTTATTATTAAAATTATTTATTATTTATTTTAAATTTTCGTTTTATTATAATTGATTTTTAATAATAATAATTTTATTAAATAAATTTTAATTTGTAATACTACAATATTATATGACGATTTATGGGTCAATGAAAGTCCAACGAGATTCTTCATAATTTATTTTTAAAAAATTTTTTTTTCAAAATTTAAAAAAAATTATAAACATATAAATACATTTATTATTAGTAATATTATTAATAATTAAATATCTGATATATAAATATATTACCTTTTAAACCTTGTGCAGTATCTTCTAATAAAATTTCTCTTCTATGTTTAACATATATACTTTTATCTACCACTCTTTGCTTTAATTCAGCTATTTTATTTGGTTTAATTTCTTCTTCCAATAATTCAGATAATTGTTCAACAGCCATTTCTAGATCACGTTGATTATCTTCGAATAAAGTTGTTTGATTGTCTTTTTGAAGATAGAAAGCAAAACTATAAGCTATTAAATTTTTTAAATAAATAAATTTAAATAAATAAAAAAAAAATAATAAAATAAATTTCATGAATTTTTATATTTTATTTTATTCTTGATATATAAAAATATTATTATTAAATATGAAACTTTTGGTTAAAATTCTCATCATTATCATTAATTATATATTATATAAATATATATATATATATATATATATATATATATATATTTTTTTTTTTTTTTTTTTTTTTTTTTTTTTTTTTTTGAACCTACTCCACTTTAAGGTATTACGACATTGAACAACTGTTTCAACAGCTTCTTTTAAAAATTGTACTTCAATCCATGATAACTCTGATGACTTTTGCATTCTTTCCATTTTTCTCTCAGTTTTTTCATATAATTCGGTATCTAATTTTGCACTCTGTTCGTGATTAGCATATCTATTATAGTAGTGAAGGTATCTATTTTAAATATAATATATATATATATATATTGTGTGTGTGTGTGTGGTTTAAATTGTTGATGATTATTTATAATTGTGAAATCATAAAATTTAATATTTTTAATAAAAAGTTATAATTAATTGAAAAAAAAAAAAATTAATAATAAAATAAAAATAATAAAAATAATAATATTTAATATACATAAATAAATATATAAAAATATAAAATTATAAAAATAATAAAAAAAATTTATAATAAAATTTAGTTAATTTATTTATTCACTTTTTTTTTTTTTTTTTTTTTTTTTTTATTCTATTTTATTGTATTTTACCTTTCTAATTTTGCTCTTGATTTTGATTGTGAATCACGAGCATCAACCGATGTTTTTTCTTCAAATCTATTACAAGTATACCATTGATTACCATGTTCAGACCATGGACCCATACATACCCAACAAAATTCATTCTTACATTTTTTACAAGTCATATGATTACAACCACCATTTTTTTCAATGGAAGCTCTACATTTTGGGCATTCTTTTGTATTGACAGAAATCCAGTTAGCAGTTTCTGAATCATCTCTACATTTATTTAACCATTTTGAAACTAAATTACATATACATGGTTGATGATCTGGTAAACCACATCCAAAACAGAAGGAATGACCACATTTACATTTTACAGTAGGAACTATTCTTTGTAAATCCGATTCATGAATTTTACATTCAATTGCATATTCACAATTTGGAGCTGGGCACCAATGAAGGAAAATATTATCATCAACGTATGTCCTGATTAGTAAAGAAGTATATCTATTTATCATAGTATATATTTTATATAATGATATAAATTATTATATATATATTCAGTAAATAAATATTTTATTTTATTTTATCTTATTTTATTTTTATTACTATTATGTATTTATTTAAATGTAATTATTTTTTATTTGTTTAAATGTAATTATTTTTATTTTTATTTTTATTTTTATTTTTATTTTTATTTTTTTATTTTTTTATTTTTTTATTTTTTTATACTTTTATATTTTTATATTCTTATATTTTTATATTTTTTATTTATTTATTTTTTTTATTATTATATTTTCTTAATATTTCAAATATTAATGTTTTATATTATTATTTAATAATAAAAAAAAAAGAAATTTTAATAAAATAAAATACCTGCGATAGGTATCTTCTGATACTAATAATTTAATGGTATTTTCATCAACAATAATATTACAATCACTTGGACATTGAATATTTCTACATTCTCCTTCAACTTTAATTTTTTGGGTTAGATATTGTGAATAACAGTCTCTACAGAAACGATGACCACAAGAAAGTGCTAAAGATTCGATGTCATCCCCAGAATCACAACAAATATCACAAGAAAAATCTGGAATTTTGACTAATTTTGGTAATTTTTGTGCATCAACAATTACACCGGCCTCTTTTGTTACTTCTTCAGTTTTATCCATATATAATTCAATTAATCGTTCCTTATTCCATTTAAAGTGACGTAAAAGTGTAGCAGCATGTTCTTTAAGACAACCAATGATGGTCGCTACATGTTCTATTTCTTTATTTTGAAAATCTTCAATTTCTTCAATGGAATAAACCTTATAATCGACTTCATATTTCTTTTTTTCTTGCTTTTCTTGAATAATTTCCGTAAAGTCAAGTTCATCTTCATCTAAAAAATCTTCACCGCTTTCGTCATATAAGAATTCATCATCATCATCATCAAAATCAATATCAGACATTTTGTATACTATAAAATAATTTAATATTTTATTATTGAATAATATATATATAATAATAGTAATATTATTATTATTATTTGTATATTATTAGTTATTTTTTTGCGATATAAAATTTCAACATTTAATTTAAAAAAATAAAAAAGAAAAAAATAAAATTATTAAAATAATTATGTTTTATTCTAATTATGTTATTTAAAAATGATTTTTGTTCTTTTATTTTTTAATTATGATTAATGATTATTATTATTATTATTATTATTATTATTATTCCGAATTTATAAATGATTATTTATTTTATTAATTTATCTTTTTAATAAACGTTATTATTTTATTATAAATTAATAAAGTGTTTAAAAAATATAATTACAAAATAAAATAAATGGAATACTTTTTTTGAAGTGTATAGTATAATTTCTTTATTAAAATGAGCTTTAGAAATTTACTATTATATTATTTTACACTTTCTTTTTCTTTACCTTTATATATTTTATTATATTATAAAATTTTTACCCTTTTGAACTGATTGAAAACTTTTTTTCTTTTTATAATTATTAATGTAAATATTTAAAATAATTTAAATTTAATTTAAGAAATTTACCTTTATATATATATATATTTTAAAATTAATACTATTTAATAATAAATATTGTATATATTTATGTATGTATATATATTTTTGTTTATTTTGTTTTTTAAATTTTTATTTAGTTTTAATTCTCTATTTTTTATCACTTTATTCCTTAAAAAATTAAATAAATATAAGAAAAAAAAAAAAAAAAAAAAAAAAAAAAAAAAAAGAAAGAAAGAAATAAAGATAAAAAAAGATAAAAAAAAAATAAAAGAATTTAAATTGAAAAGACTTATAATATATATATATTATTTATTTTATATTTAATTTTTTAATTTATAAAAAAAGGGTTGCAAGTGAATAAAAAAATTGAATATAATATATTTTAAATATAAAATAATTTTTAATTATTGATATTCTAAATTAATTATTTTTTGTTTATTAATAATTTTTTTTCTTATATATCTATATATGTATCTATATATATATTAATTTTTATTATTATTAATTAATATTTTATTATTTATTTATTTATTTATTTGTTTATTTATTTGCTTATTTATTTATTTTTTATAATATATTATTTGATATATGTAATATTTATTTATATAATAATTTTTATATATTTTTTTAAACTATCAATTTGTAATAATATAATATAGATTGATATTATAAATGAAATAAATAGATGAATAAATATATATTAAAATTAATTTTATATAGATTAAATAATTCATAATAGCTATTTAAATTATATATTTCTTAATAATAATTAATATGTATAATTTATTAATTAAATAATTGATTTTATTTTGGAATTTTATTTTATAGAAATTTTTGTTGAATAATAAACATAAAATTTTTTTAATCATAGAAATTTCTGTAATAATTTAATAATACTTTTTTTTAAAATAATATTATTTAATATTATATTATTAAATTAATATTTTAATAACATTATTGATATTAATAATACTGTTTGGCTTTATTAATACAATTTATATTAATAATATAGTTTTTATATTCACATTAAGAAATCTTTCCAAATTTTATCCTGATGGCTGGAGGCTATATTGTCTTCTCTTCTCGTTAATCTCAGCATAAAGAAAAAAAACACTAAATATTTATTAAAAAGTTCTTAATGTGAATAAATAAATAAATATATATATATATATTTCTACTTAGTAGCCCGTGGGCTAGCATACATAAAGCTCCTGGTTAGATCTGGCCCTATGACCATTTTCCAGGTTTTCCTCACAAGAAGTTTTTACGGAGTACGATGGTTAGTGTTACAGGTTTGTATATCTTCCTTATATATATTATTATTATTCTAGATCTCCTTAGTAATATTGAAAAGATATTGTACTAACTGTGGGCCTGAGAGAGCTGCGCTAGTACTGTAATTTAATATATTTTTGATAGAATTACTAGCATTTGGGTATATGATTTCATGTGTTCATGTAGATATATATTCTACTTGTGATGTATATATATTCTACTGAATTGTAATTTTTCTGACGTTTATGCATTTGTCATGGGAGCTAGTATGAATCTCCATGGGTTGGGTTATACAGAACTCCCTTCAAAGGGAAGTTAGATACTGGTGAAGCACTCCGAGAAAAAGCACTTGAAAAATTCTAGGTAATAATACGTATGTCAGAGTCTCAATGCTGAACACTCAGTAATGCTGTCAATAAGGGTCATTTCTGTCTATATGGAAGTGTGTGTGACTACCTCAATATTCCCACTGTACACCGAAAGTAAAAAAAAAAAAATTTAATTTATAAAGATTTAATCTTAATAATATATTCATTTTCTTTTTTTTTTTTTTTTTTTTTTATTATTATTAATTAATATAACATTAATATAAATAATTATGCCTTATTATGTCTTAATTAAAAAATTTTTTTATTAGTTTAATATAAATTTATAATGAAGTTGATAAAAGTTTCAATGTAAATAAATAATTTCTTTCTTTTTTAATTTTTTTTTTATTATTTTTATATATATTGTGACTTTTATTTATTTTTAAATAAAATATAAAGAAATTAATAACTTAATAACTTAAATATATGAACAAGTAATAATTTTACTTTATCATATAACTAAATATGATTAATAGAGATATAAAGTAATAATATAAAATTTAAATGAAAATAAAATTTCTTCAATAGTTTTTTTTTTTTTATTCAATTTTAATAATAAAAACTTTAAATTATAATTGTATTCGAAGTAAACAATAATCCATGGAAATTAAAAATTAAAAATTAAAAAAATAAATAAAAATAAAACATAAAAAATAAAAAATAGAAAAGTATAAAATATATATATAAAGTATATATATATATATATACCTATTTATATTGAGAAGTATTATAAGATAATTTTTAATTAATATTATAGAAATTTTCATTATTATATATTATATTATTTCTTTTATTTTTTTTGTTTATTGAAATATTGATCTGGATGGATTAATGCACCTAATGCCATTTTTTGTTCCCTTGTAAGATAAGTTATACCAACCTAAAATATTTAAATATAAATATATTTTTAATAAAAATTTTAATAGTTATAAATAAATACAACAATATAAAGCAAATTAATTTTATTTACCTCAAAACTAGCATTCATCCATCCAAAACCTTCTTTAGAAAGACATTTGAAATCAACACCAACATTACCATATTCCACTTTGCATTTGTGATCAATGGAAACAACATTGAATTTTTCTGGAACAACACCATTATAATCAACAAAACTATGTAGTATGGTATACAACCAACGATAAGCTAATCTTCTAGAATCGTCATTATGACCATAGTTCTTTAAACTTTGCCAGGTCATTATTTGATGAGGAGCCCAACCATAAGGATAATCCCATTGTCTATTTGGACGAACTAAACTTGTTGGACCACGACTTTCTTCTGTACATCCAACAATACCGCCCGAGACTTCAAAAAGCTTTAGTGATGATAAGATTAAGTCTTCTGCTTGATTAGGTAATATTTTAACAAGATTATTTTCAGTCATTTCCGAAGTAAATCTTTTTTCTATATAATCTGGGAATATATAGGCACCACTTCCTTCAGCACATCCACACCAAAGTGGCCACATAGATGTTGGTGAATCATAAAGATTTTGACTACCTTGCTTCCAATCCCAATCGTAGAATAGTTTCTTTTCATCATTCCACATGTATTTATTCATTGAATTTTTTCGAATTCTACCTAAATAATAAAAGAGATCTGAATTTAATGTAATAAAGAAATATGATACATTATTATCTTCTGGTATATAATATTCAGAGCAACTAAATGTATTGGATGAAGTCTTATTAGTTAATATTTTTTTAAATTGATTATAATACTTAAGGTAATCTTCATAATGATCATTATTAAATTCTTTTTTTAAAGCAATAATTCCTCTTGACCAATTAGAATTCCAATTTTGATTATTACCGATCATATGCATATATCCTACCTTTTCTACATGATTCTTCCATTTCTTGTAATTCTCAAGATATTCATTGTTTTCACCTTTTTTTACTTGAATTATAATTCTTTATTTATTTTAATTCAAATTCAAATTAATTAAATATTTCATAAAAAAAAAAAAAAAAAAAAAAAAAAAAAAAAAAATAAAAATAAAAATAATAAAAATAAAAAATGTAAAAATATAATATTATATTAATATAAAATTTTATATATATATATTATTTTTTCATTATTTCTTCTTCTTCTTCTTCTTATTATTATTATAAATATTAAAAAAAAAAAAATAATATATGTATATGTAATAAACAATAATTATATTTATAATTAAACTTACTCATCATTACAGAATTTATGAATATAGTCAGCAATATCTACTTCATATTTAAATATCAAACTATTTAAATCAACACAGGCTAAATTAGCACATTTTTTTTCCAATCTATAAGTTGTATCATGTCCACTTTCTCTTACCGCACGATCATGAACAAAATATTCATCAACTTCTGGGTCATGAATTTCTTCATTCATATAAGCATCTTTAAATGTTTTCCAATCCATATTATATTTTTTACCAAATTCTGTTAAAATAGAAACAAAATGAGTAGATTCCGTTTCAGGTGGAATACCATATCCTTCTGTATGATAACATGATAATCCAGATTGACGTTCAATTCTTGGATCATTTAACCATACACTTAATAGTTCTTTGATTGCTGCAGTAAATGATACATTTTGCCATTGATGTAATGTTTCATTAGTTAAATTTTTTGGACTTGTTTTTAAATATCCTGATTTTTTTGTGTTAAGTGACTTTTTCTTTTCAGGAATAACTGGTAATTGTGATTTGTTGGTATTAACTTTAGATGAAATATTTAATTTTTCGTTTAATTTTGGTAAAAGACCCTCATAATAAACTTTATTAATCATATCAGTTAAGAATGGTGGTTGTGAACGGGTTAAATAATAGCTACGATTTGCATTTAAAATTTTTCCATAGTGTTCTATTTGATATACAAAATTATCAATCATCGATTTACCAAGAAGAGGACGCTCATCAATCAATAAACCTAATGTTTCAAAGTAAGAATCCCATCCATACATTTCATTAAATCTTCCACCAGGAACAACAAATGGAACCCCTCTGAGTACTGTTTTTTGTAATTTTTCATTATCATCTTCATCAATATTATCTTCTTCTCTTAGAGCTAATGCTAAAATACCTGGGAAATTATCAATTGATTTAACATATTGTGGAGTGATTTTTTTTGGAAGTTGTACAACTTCTAATTTTAAATTTTTACGACGATGTGAAATATCATTGTAGTAATCTAAAGCTCTTTTATCATCATATGGTACATAAATACGATTACTATGATCCGCTGTTTTATTTTTTGAATCACATAAAATAAGTTCTAAGCCTAATATGTATTATATATATTAATGTTTATTGAAATTTAAATAATATATATATATATATAATATTATAAATAAATAAATAAATAAATAAATATATAAATATATAAATAAATAAAGTATTTATGAATATTTTATTTATTTATTTACTTATTTATAAATTTTTATTCAATATTAGTAATATTTTCATGAATAAATAAATACCTTGTTCATCAATTCGACGTGTTAATGCGTCCCAAAAATGATATTTAACTATACGATGAAGGCGGTCAATTGGATATTCATTCAACCTATCTTCATTAATAACTATAACGTCTCTACCATAGCTTGTAGCTAATGCAAGTTCTTGAAGAAGGTTAGATAAAGCATATGTTCCACGAATATCCTTTTTAAGAAAACTGTTTTTATTATATATAATATTGATAATTAGTAAATTTAAATTAATAAAAAATAATATTAATTAATAATTATTAAAACAAATGTTTACCCATCTGAATTTAATGTTCCTAAACTAAATGATTTTGGACCCTTATCATCAACAGTAATTTGAAAATCACCATTTGTATCTTCCTGTTCTAAAATTTTTGCTATCATATATATAACAATTATATTTTAATATAATAATTTATATTAATTTAGCTTTTACTTTTTTTATAAACATATTTAAATTTTTTTTTTTTTTTTTTTTTTTTTTTTTGTTTTTTTGTTTTTCTTTTGTTTTATAATTACATTGTGTCTCAGCAACATTAATAATAAATTGTTCTGGCTTTGTTCTATTATCTATTTAATATTTAATTTTAAATATAAATGTTAATTACCTATGCTTAATGATTATTAATAATTACTTAAATCAATTTTATAAAAAATATTTTATATAAAACTCCCCCATTATATAATAATAATAATAATAATATTATTATTATTATTATTATTACTCTAGATTTATGCATTAATATATTAATTCATACATAAATCACAATGCAGATATATATATATTATTGAATTTTAAATTTTTTTTTTTTATTGGGTATTATATATTAATGCATTAATATTGTAAATTTTTATCATTATACGTTTCAATTATTTAATTACTTATTGTATATATTATTAATATTATTTATACAGAATAATAATATAAATTTACAATGAAGATGAAAAATATTAAATTCTTTAAAATTTTTATTTATTTTTTAGCATATTTAGTATAAATACCTATAGATCCTCTTCTATGATGTTTTGGTCTAAAAACTTTTTTGCTTTGACTTTCTTCAAGCTGTAATGACATTTTTCTTTTACGAATGGAAATGTGATTATCTCCATGTGCTATTTTATGATCCTTATCAGGATAAATAAGATGATCTGTTTCATGAATAGCATTTTGTTGATCAATAAGAGCTAATACACGAGCTTTTTTATGACCATGAACAATATCATGAATCAATGATGATTCGGGAGACTGTGATTTCCTTTTTTCATTATCATTATTATTATTTTCACAGCTTTTACCTTTTTCGTTGTCAATTCCCATATATTTTGGCATTTCACCTTCTGATGACTTTTTATCTGGAATTACTCCAGACATATATTCTTTTATTTGTTCCTTATTAATATTTTTTTCTTCACCAAAATTTGAAGAATCTTTTAATTTTTTGATATTGGTAATATTTACATTTTTATTTTTATTGCTATGTACAATATTAATATTGTTATCAGTATTACTACTATTACTATTCTTGGATTGGGTATAGTTTTTAATTAAATCAATGATTTCATTATTTTTTGTGAAGTTTAACACTTGTTTTGATTTTAAATTCTGGTTATTTTTTAATATTTGATTAGAATTTGCTTGCTCTATCATTATTAAGAACTATTCTATTTTAAAGGCAAGTATACATAAATATATATTTTATATTAAATTTTATAAATATTAAAATATTAATACAACATTCATAATATAAAATAAATTTATTAATATAAAAGCATATAACATAAATAATTCTTTATAAAATATATAAGAAATTAACAGTTTCTGATAAATTTAAATATTTAATGTTATTATGAATTTATCTATATATTATATATTAAATATGTTACAGTTTACGACATATTTTATATTTCTTAAATTATTAATTTATATTCCATAAATATTTGACTGCATAAAAAATATGCAGTCTTATATTAAACTTTTTTCATGAAGATATACTTAAATATATATATATATAAATTTATATATATTTGTATTATAAAATATTATTATTTATAATAATTTATATTATTAAATAATGTTCATAATTTTAATATATACATAATAAAATTCTACCTATTATATAAATAAATATACTTTATAAAAATTATATATAATATATGTAAATATTTTTTGTAATGCTTTAAATTTTTTTTTTTTGAAAATGTTATATATAATGATTTTTCATTTGTCTATTTTATAAATATATATGTTATCAAAGTATAATTATTTTTTTTTCAACATATTGAAATTTTAACATTTAAAATAATTATCACTATTAAATTAAAAGGAAAGATTTAATTATTTTTCTTTCAGTAATTTTTATTAATAACTCTTCAATAATGCTGAATGATTACTATTTTATTTTATTTTTTTATTACTATTTTACTTTTACTGATATTCATAGTTATTTACTTATTAAAACAATTTTTATAATATATACTTTACACAAAGTATAAAGTTTAGAAAAAACTAATATCTTAAAACTGAATATATCCTAATAAAAATTGATATAAAAAAAAATAAAAAAAAAATAATAAAAGAAAAATCGTGATATTTATATGTTATCCAATAATTATACTTTAAACAATAATAAATAAAATATTTGATAATATTATATATTTATTATTTAATATTTATTATTAATTATATATTATTATTAATTATATATTACTCTTAATTATTTATTATTTATTATTATTTATTATTATTATTTATTATCTATTATCTAATATTTATTTATTAATTATTTATTATCAATGTTTATTATAATAATTTTTATTATTATTTATTAATACAATTTATTTTAATTATATTTAATGAATTTATAAAAATTATTAATATATATTACACTTTAAAATTTATAAATATATTTAAATAAATTATCATCTGTAAAAATAAATAATAAAAACCTTTTAAAAAAACATACAGATGATAATTTAAATATTTTAAAGGATTTTATTATTTTTTTTATTTAATTATATTATATAGTATAATATTATAATAATATAATAATAATATATATTATAAATTTTTTTTATAAAAATATAAGATGTGGATCAATTACTTTTTTTTTTTGTGATTATCGAGATAAATATAATATATTTGAATATAATTCAATAAATTGGAAATAACATATATTAAATTAAATTTCATTTAATTAATGAACTTTATTTAATATAATTAGCAATATATATTAAAATATTGTTTATTATAAATCTTAATTATTATTAATATAAAGGTTATTAAGTTTAAGACTTTTTTTTTATCCTATTATCTTCGATTTTTTTTTTTTTAATAAAAATTGTTACTTATAACAGAAAATTATAATAATTCTTCTCCATTTAGTTACATAGAATTTATAAAGTTAAATACTAAATTTATTTTAACAGAAAAAAATAATTCATTCATAAATGTAAATTGATTTCTGTATAAAAGTCAATTATATAAAATATAATTAATAATAGTTTTTATATTTTAAATATAAAAAATAGTATCATTTTTAAAATAAAATTCATTAATTCAATTATGAAGGTTTTTAAACATAATTAATTTAATAATCATTTGATTAATAATATATATTTAACAAAAAAAGTTAAAATTTATTATATATATTCATATTTAAAATATTATGATATAAAAAATTAAAAACCTTTTTCATTTAAGATTGGATTTTCAAAAAAATATAAATTAAATAGTAAAATTTTTATTCTTTTGTCTAAGTATATTTTAATAATTAAATATTTATAATATGTCAATTTGTTAATAATTAACTAAAATAATAAATACTTTTAATTAACAATGAATTTTTAAGAATTATGTATATAATTTTATATAAATTAAAGAAAGATAATTGTTCTAAATAATTATTCGTTCATTAATACTTATTAGTTACTTTTAATTTTATTCATAATAATAATATTAAAAAGTAAAATTATATATATGTTATAATATTATTAATATATTACTAATTTATAATTTTTACTTATAATATTATTAATATATTACTAATTTATAATTTTTACTTAAGTAATAATATAATAAATAATAAATAATAATTAAATAATAATTAAATAATAAATAAATAATAAATAATATTAGTTACTTTTAATTTTATTCATAATAATAATATTAAAAAGTAAAATTATATATATGTTATAATATTATTAATATATTACTAATTTATAATTTTTACTTATAATATTATTAATATATTACTAATTTATAATTTTTACTTAAGTAATAATATAATAAATAATAAATAATAATTAAATAATAATTAAATAATAAATAAATAATAAATAATAAATAAATAAATAATAAATAATAAATAAATAATAAATAATAAATAAATAATAAATAAATAATAAATAAATAATAAATAAATAATTAATAAATAATAAATAATAAATAAATAATAAATAATAAATAAATAATAAATAATAAATAAATAAATAATAAATAAATAATAAATAATAAATAAATAATAAATAAAATAAATAAATAATAATATAAATAATAAATAAATAATAAATAATAAACAAATAATAAATAAATAATAAATAAATAATAAATAAATAATTAATAAATAATAAATAATAAATAAATAATAAATAATAAATAAATAATAAATAATAAATAAATAAATAATAAATAAATAATAAATAATAAATAAATAATAAATAAAATAAATAAATAATAATATAAATAATAAATAAATAATAAATAATAAACAAATAATAAATAAATAATAAATAAATAATAAATAATCAATAAATAATCAGTAAATAATCAATAATAAATAATCAATAATCAATAATAAATAAATTAATAATAATAATAAAATTACGAATAATATTTTTATAATTTAAATATTGCATTTTTTAATCATAATTTATAGATTAGTGTGTTTTATACTAATATTATAATTAATAATAATATTATTATTTTAAATTATTTTAAATATATTAATTATTTTTTTTATTATTATCTAAATTTTAATAAAATGTACTAAAATAATTTGAATGGTTATATAATCTAATATAGAATTGTAGTATCAAAATATTGAAAATATAAATAATTTAATATGGTTAATATATATATATATATTTTTTAATAATAACATATCAATAATAGATATAAGCATAAATATTAATTTATTATTTCAAATATGAAACATTGAATATAAATCGAATAAAAAAAGTCTTTATATTTATTTATATACTTTTTTTTTTTTTTTTTTTTTTTTTAATATATATATATATTAAATAATAATACACAATGATAGTGTTATTAATAAATAATAATAATGAGCTAGAATGATAGCGATATTTTTGTAATAAAAATGTGCAAATATAGTATGCATGACATATATGTAGATGAAATATGTATATATACTATATATGCTATTTAAACCTATATTACGTATATTACATAAATATCTGATATATTCAACATATATACCATATACCCTACACATATATACACATATATTTATACATTTACTAATACATACTCATAAACATACTACTTTTGCTATATTTTAATATATTCAATATATATAATACAAATGCCCCTATATATAAAAATCCTAGATACGAAGTAGTGTATTGAGAGGACTGAGGAACGTAGTTGACGTGAGTCCGCAATTACCATGTAGTATCTTTATACAATATTTAATTTAGATGAAATATAGTAATTAAAATATAAAATAAAAAAAATAAGGAAATTAATATTTATTATTATATTATTTAAATAATTATAATTGTTAGTTATTAAAATATGAATTATAATTATGAGTCATTATTGTAATTACCAATATTATATATATATTATATGTTATTATAATTAATATTCATATTCTAAAAAATTCATTTTCATTATCCTCTATTAAATTTATTTAATAATTATTCAAGTGAAAAAAAGTCAGACATAATATTAAAATAAACTATTTTAATAAATAATAATTCAACATCTGATAAAATAAAGGTCATATTTTAGATTCTGTATAGGATTTAGTATGTAGGTCTTTTTATTTTTAATTGTAATTTAAAAATCAAAATTTTTTAATTATAGTGTAATTTTATAATTATTGTTTTTTATGTAAAAAAATTTTTTTGGTGACAACTTCCAATATTTAAAATTTATTATGTTTTTTATTTATTAGACAAAATTATTATAAAATTAGATTTTTGTAAATAAATAAATAAATAAATAAATTATTCATTTGTTATTTTGTGTAATATTTTTTTTTTTTTTTTTTTTTTTTTTTTTTTTTTAAAAAAAATTAGATAATTCCAAAAATATATAATAATAATTTTTAAAATTTCAATTTATATTATATATTTTAGTGTTTTGACATAATATAAATATAGAAATAGTAAACTCTAATTTAATAAAATATTTTTTTTTTTTTAATTTTTATTTGTTAAATATTATTACTAAATGATTTATTTTAATCATTTAATCATAATAAATATATTATGAATCAATATAAAAAATATGAAGATTATAAAAAAAAAAAAAAATAAACATTTTATAAATATATAAAATGAAATAGTTTAAACTGAAATATAAGAGCATAATTTTTATAAAGATATTTATAACAAAAAATGAATTACAGAATTTTATATATTATGTTAATTCTTTTTAATATTGGCTAATATCATATTAATTTATACACAAAAAAAAAAAAAAAAAACTTCTAATATATTAAAAAATTTTAATAATAAATAATATTTATAATAATAATTAGGACTTATAAAAGCCATAACAGTTAATGCACTTGCATTTATTTTTAATGAAAAAATTAATTTATTTAATTCATTGATTAAATCATTCAATAATTATGCTAAAGAAAATAAACTTGATATTAGTCTAAATTTAACAATATTAACACCTAATAATTCAACAATATATATTAATAATTATAGTTCAACTGTGGATTCAATTATATAAGAAGTTTATTACTTCAAAAGATGTACAAAAAGAACATATTATTAAAAATCATATTTTTTCTGGAATTAGTAGTTTATATAATGAAGAAGATGTTTGCGAAATAATAAATTGTGTCATTATAAAAAATATTCAGCCTTTTCCTATAGTATAATCATTTACATTATTTAAAAATTTAATTTAACTATATTTGTTTATACATGTAAAACTCTGATGTATATCAGGCATGCGCCTCATACATTTACATAACATACATATTTGTCATTTAATTTTTATTACATAAATTTGTACTTTGTTGTGGGGAGTGTGCATTTCGAAAATTTTTATTACAAAAATTTGTATTTTGTTGTATGGCTTAAATATTTTTAATTTTAAGCCACTTAATTTTATTAAAAATTTAATGAATAATAATTAATTAATTAAATAAATAAAATTACAATTCTCAAAAATTTTCAAACACGTAATCATACGTGGGGCTTATATCTAATTGTATCATATTTTTGTGGCTTTTTTCTACAATTTTTAAAAAGCCATATATTCACAATATGGCGTGAATAATAAATGTGGTGATATTTTATGACGAAAATTTATAAGCCACCAAGAATTTGGCGAAATTCAACTGGACGAAATTCAACTTTTGGCGAAATACAACACTTCAATTAATAATAATTAGGTTAGGTATTTCTATTTAACATTGAAAAATAAAATAAAAAATAAATAAACATTTTATTTTTTAATGCTTAAAAAATAAGAAAACTTTTTTCTTAAACATTGAAAAATAAAATCAAAATAAGAAATAAGAAAACTTTTTTTTTAAACATTGAAAAATAAAATAAAAATAAATAAAAATTTATTTTTTAAGCATTAAAAAATAAAAAAATAATATAAAATAAAAAATAAAAAATAAAAATAAAAATAAATAAATAAAATAGTAAATAAAGAAATAATAAATAATTAATAATTAAATAATTATTTAAATAATTATATAATTAATTAAAAAAAGGTTTATTATTTTAAATATTAAAAAAAAAAAAAAAAAAAAAGTTTCAAAGCATTTAAAAGTATATTTATTAAATTATTTTATTGAAAATTTTTAATTATTAATGGAAGACAATATAGAAATTGAAATAAGTGAAACAAATCGAGGAAATGAACAAATTATTATTAATAAAAAATACAAATTTAATTTTTCATTTCAAAGGAAAGATAAATCAAAAATTTATAGATGCACTGAATATAAGACTTTAAATAAATGTAAATCTTTAATTATTTTAAATGATAAAAAGGAGGTTTTAAAATATGAAAGTTTACATAACCATCTCGAAAAAGAAATTGATGTGTCTATATCAGTAGCAAAGCATAAAATTAAGGAAGAAATTAAGAAAAATTCAATTCCTATGGATATAAAACCTAAACATATATTTAATGCCGTTTCTCAAGAAATGGGACTTATATGTCCCGAATATAGTACAATTAGATCCCAAATAATAAGAAATATAAATAAACAATTTCCTCCAAACATAAAAAGTTTTGATGATATTCCCATTGAATCAGAATATTATAAAACGGAAAGAAATGAAAATTTTTGATATTTAAAAATACTGATCTAATAATCTTTCAATCACCATTCCAAGCATATTTATTTTCGAATTATTATAAAAATATATTTGCGGACGGTACATTTTATGCAGCACCGAAATTTAGTTATCAGTTATTTATAACAAGAACTTATGTTGGGGAATTTAATATGTTTTACACTACTTCCATTTCTATATTAAAAAATAAAAAACAATCTACATATCAAACATTATTTAAAGAAATAAAAAAAAAAAAATGCAAATAAATTTAGGAGTAATACATTAATTACTACAATTAATTTTCATTGTGATTTTGAACAAGGTATATCTAATGCCGCAAAAAAAATTTTTCCCAATATAAATATTAAATATTGTGTTTGGCATTATAAAAGATCATTAGAAAAACAAAAAAATATATTATGTTATCATGAAGTGAAGAATAATAATGATGTATATATTTATTATAAAGCTATTTCGAACTTACCGTTTATAAACCCTAACTATATATTTGATATTTATATTATAATAAAAAGAATTTGTCAAAAAAAAAAGTATAATAATTTTCTGCAATTTTTAGAATATTTTAATAAAAATTATTTACTTCTTAAGTATAATGTTAATAATTGGAATTATTATGAAAATATAGAGCATTTAACAAACAATGCATCAGAATCTTATAATAGCTACTTAAATAATATATTTCCAAATAAACCTTTATTTTATAAATTAATATATATATTAAAAGAAGAAGAAAACTTATCTTATAATGATTATCAAAGGAGAACTAAAGGAAATTGGAAAAAAAAGCAAAAAATATTTAGTGCAACTGATGAAATTAAAATTTTAATTGAAAATTACAAAAGTAAGGAAATAAATTTATTTTATAATGGATGCAACAGAAATGAATTAATTAAGTTATGGAAAGAATGTTTAATTGATTTAAACGATATAAATATTAATTTAAAATAAATAGTCTTAATTTAAAAAAATTATAGAAAAATAAAAATTTATTTATTTTAAATTTATATTTATAATCGTTTAAATAATAATTAAATAATCTTAATTTAAAAAAATGCTAGAAAAATACAAATTTATTTACCTATTGTGTTTATTTAATAATCTTAATAGAAATTATCTTTTAGTTATTTTTATTAAGTAATTTATAACTAAAACCGATTTATTTGATACTAGTTAAAATTTTATTAATATCAATATCTATATTATATAATTATAAATTTTATTAATATCAATATCAATATTATATTATTATAAATTTTATTAATATCAATATACTTTTCAAAATTAATTATGTTATTAAAAATATTAAATTCAATAAAAGATTTTTATTATTTTATTAAAATTATAATTGTTATTATTATATTTTAATAATAATTGATTCATATTGATCAAACGTTATAAATATTACTATGCAAATAATTAATTTTTTTAATAGGATCAATTATTCAACTCTTATTGTTTTAATTTTTAATTCTTATATCATTTAAATTAATATATATATATATATATCATTTATGAAAATATGAATTATAAATAATTAAAATTATTTACTTTTCATTTAAAATTTTTTATTTACTATAATAAAATATAATAATTAAAAGACAAACGTTATTACAACTAAATTTTTTTTTTTTTTTAGAAAAATAAATGAAAAAAAATTAAAATATATAAGATTCCTGTATATATAAAATAATTATTATATTTTTTTTATTTTATTTTATTTTATTTTATTTTATTTTATTCAATCTGTACTTTCTTATTTAATATTCTACTTTTTATTTTATTTTATAATATTTTATTATATTATATTATATTATATTATATTATATTATATTTTATTTTATTTAATTTTATTTTATTTTATTTTATTTTATTTCATTTTATTTTATTTTATTCAATCTGTACTTTCTTATTTAAAATTCTACTTTTTATTTTATTTTATTTTATTTTATTTTATTTTATTTTATTCAATCTGTACTTTCTTATTTAATATTCTACTTTTTATTTTATTTTATTTTATTTTATTTTATTTTATTTTATTCAATCTGTACTTTCTTATTTAATATTCTACTTTTTATTTTATTTTATTTTATTTTATTTTATTCAATCTGTACTTTCTTATTTAATATTCTACTTTTTATTTTATTTTATTTTATTTTATTTTATTCAATCTGTACTTTCTTATTTAATATTCTACTTTTTATTTTATTTTATTTTATTTTATTTTATTTTATTCAATCTGTACTTTCTTATTTAATATTCTACTTTTTATTTTATTTTATTTTATTTTATTTTATTCAATCTGTACTTTCTTAATTTTATTCAATCTGTACTTTCTTATTTAAAATTCTACTTTTTATTTTATTTTATTTTATTTTATTTTATTTTATTTTATTTTATTTTATTTTATTTTATTTTATTTTATTTTATTTTATTTTATTTTATTTTATTTTATTTTATTTTATTTTATTTTATTTTATTTTATTTTATTTTATTTTATTTTATTTTATTTTATTTTATTTTATTTTATTTTATTTTATTTTATTTTATTTTATTTTATTTTATTTTATTTTATTTTATTTTATTTTATTTTATTTTATTTTATTCAATCTGTACTTTCTTATTTAATATTCTACTTTTTATTTTATTTTATTATATTTTATTTTATTTTATTTTATTTTATTTTATTTCATTTTATTTTATTTTATTCAATCTGTATTTTCTGTTGATAATATAAACAAGGTATTAATGTATTAATAATAATTAATAATATTTAAAATAAAATAAAAAAAATATAATTATTTTATATATGTAGTAATTATATATATATATATATTTTTATTTAATTTTCTAAAAAAAATTTTTTTAGTCATAATAAACGTTTGTCTCAATTATTTTTATTATTATTTAAAAATTTATTTATTCATTTATAATTTATTTATTCATTTATTTATTTATTACATTATAATACGCCATGTTTTCCGAAATGCACTACAACAAAATACAAATTTATGTAATAAAAATTTTCGAAATGACACACCCCCCTTTGTTGTAGTGCATTTCGGAAAACATGGCGTATTATAATGTAATAAATAAATAAATGAATAAATAAATTATAAATGAATAAATAAATTATAAATGAATAAATAAATTTTTAAATGATAATAAAAATAATTAAGACAAACGTTTAATATGACTAAAAAATTTTTTATAGAAAATTAAATAAAAAAAATATATATACATAATTACTACATATATAAAATAATAATTATATTTTTTTTATTTTATTTTAAATATTATTAATTATTATTAATACCTTGTTTATATTATCAACAGAATTACATAGTATATTTATATTTAATTTATATAAATATAAATATACTAATCTAAGTTAAATATATTTATTATTCATTTCATTATTTAAGATATTAAACTTTGTTTCTAACAAATAATATTAATCACCATTATTTTAAGATTTTAAGTGAATAAGCTAATATTTAACTAAATTTACTGAAGGGTAAAAATTTTATTAAAAAATTTAATATATTTTAAAAGAATAAAAAATTTTAAAAATCCTAATTAAAATATATTATTAAAATATAACAAAATCTATTTTTGAAATATATTAAATTAAATTGAATTTTTAATTTGAAATTCATTGTAATAAAATTCTTGTTTGTAATAAATTATTTTATCCATGCCAAATATTATCATTGAATTATTATAAAGGTACAAATACTATGAAAGAAATGTAATTTCCCAAATTATTGTACATTATCAATTGATAAATTTAATAAACATTAATAAAATAATAAAATAATAAATAAAGTGTATATATAAATTTACAATCTAAAAACTAGTTGAAACTCATATATATATATATATAATAATATATATATAATAATTATATATATATATAATAATAATTATATACATATACAAGAATAATTACAGAGTGAATATAAGTATTTTATTAAAATCAAGTTTTACGTTTGTTTGATTCATAAATATTAGAAATTAAAATTAATCCCTTTTAACTTTTTAAAATTTCAATTATAGGAAAAAATATAACTTTATTTTTAAAAATAAATCTTAATAGTTTTTCTCTTTTTCTCAACTAGATAAGAAATAATAATAATAATAATAATAATAATAATAATTGAAATTATTATTGTTTAATATTTATTTATTAATAATTAGATATATAACGCAAGTGTTATATAAATGGTTAACAAAGATTTAAAGTACAGATAAAATTACATGTTTTTATATTTAATTGTGGCTTGTTCTAGATACATACTAATTTATATTTTAATTTGTAATTACAATATATTTAATATAATTTAATTTAATATTTTATTAAACTTAAGCTAGACTATAACTTTATATTAATAAAATTAACATACGTTAACACTCCCCCTCAAATTAGATTTTTTAATATTAAAAATCTTATTTGCAAATATACTCATTTTTGTACCATTAACATCTTTAGTGAGAGCGTCAGCTAACATTTCTTTTGTATCTTTGTATTCTAATTTTACTTTCCTTTTTACTATATTATCTCTATTAAAATGAAATCTAATATCTATGTGTTTTAACTTTGTATTGATTTCACCATTTTCAATAGTTATTTTACTTGCTAAATTATCTGTGAAAATGGTAATTGTTTTATTATAATTTATTAATTCTTTTAAAATATTTCTGATCCATAGAATTTTTTTAATATTTTCGGATGTGCTAATGTATTCTGCTTCTGCTGTAGACGTAGCTACACATGTTTGTTTTTTAGAAATCCAGCATATGGGACTGTTTCCCATAAGTATTATTCCACCAGACGTAGATTTCCTGTCATTTAGATCACCTCCAAAATCGGCATCAGTGTATGCTATTATTTCCCCTTGTCCATCATATACAATTTTATAATCTTTAGTACTATTTATATATCTGAAAATATTTGTTATTTTATTCCAGTCTGATATTGTGGGTTTTTCTGATTTTCTGGCAGCCTTGTTCACGGAGAATGCGATATCTGGCCTTGTGCATTTTGATAGATATATTAAGGAACCTATAGCACTCTTGTAGATTGTTTTATTGAAAGGTTTATTATTTTCAGAGATAGTGTTGTCTCCTGTGCATGGTGTTTTTCTTTTTCTCATTTCTTTTATATTAAATTTGTCTAATATATTATTTATAAAACTATTTTGTGATATAATATATTTATTCTTTTGTTTTTCAATTTTTATGCCAAGTATGAATTCGGCTGGTCCACAATTTGATATTTTAAATTTTTCTTTAATTTTTGTAATTATATTTTGTATTTCTTTGTCTTCACCAGTTATGATCATATCGTCTACATATAAACCTATGATGCATTTGGTTTTATTATTCTTTGAATATTTAAATATACACTTTTCAGATTTTATTTGTTTAAATCCATTTTTATTTAAAAATTTTGTAATCGTTTGGTTCCATTGCCTACCGGATTGTTTTAATCCGTATAGTGCTTTATTGAGTTTCCAGAATCCCCGCCCAAAGTTAGTATCACCTAGTGGAATAGTAGTGTAAATATCAGTATCTAATGGAGCGTTGAGATACGCAGCTTTAATATCTAATTGGTAGATATTCCAATTAAACTTAGCTGCTAAAGCGATAATAAGCTTTAATCCATCAATGTTTAAGGTAGGAGAATAAGTAAGTTCATAATCAATACCTCTACGTTGTTTAAAACCTCTAGCAACTAGGCGAGCTTTAAATCTAACAATATTATTATTAGAGTCTTTTTTGGTAGCAAAAACCCATTTTGTCGAAATAAGATTTTTGTTTTTAGGAATGTAATTAACGATGGACATAACATTATTATTGTATAAATTATTAAGTTCATCTTGTATAGCTTTATACCAGTAATTTTTATTAGGACAATTAATAGCTTCATTAAAACTATTAGGTGTATCAGAGTAAATTGTAAAAACCATTTTTTCATTATTGGAAACATCATATTTAGGCCGAGAGATATCATTAGTAATATTAAAGAAAGTTTCAGGACTTAAAGGACGTTTGAGTACGGACTGATTGTTAATCCCTGTCATATTATCAGTCATATTTACATCTTGGTCAGAAATAATGGAAATAATATTATTATTAATGTAATTAGTATCAGAACCTAAATCATGGTTAATAGAATAAGAATCCTGGGGAGTTTTATCGCCAATAGGAATAACATCATTTTCATCTAAATTTGAACAATTATAATTGTTAATTGATAGATTATCATCAACAACATTATCTAGTAAATTTTCATTAGTAGCAATAATATTATTATTAAAATTGTCATCTTTAATATTTTTAGTGACAGAATCTTCATTATTTAAAGATTTATTAAGGGAAAGTTTAAATGTTTTATCAAAAGTATCATTTGTTACAGATGTATTGATTTTATTATTATCATTAATTATATTTTTATTATTGACATTTTGAAAAAAAATTTTATTAATAAATTTTTGATTAATTTTTGAAAAATTTTTAAGTTTCATAGATTTATTACTGTTATCATTAATTTTATGTAACTTATTATCTTTATTAATAAATGTTGTAGATTCACGTGATGTATTAAAAGATTTTAATTTAGTGGAATTATTATTCATAATATTATTATTCTTCGTCATTATTGGGTCTGAATTTAAATTATAAGATTTAATTATTTTACCATTATCCAATGGTTGTAAATTAAAATTTTCTTCATTTTTTGAATAATTTTTATTATTAAAATTTTTTTCATTTTTAAATTTAGAAATATCAATATTTTCTTTAAGCGTTTTTACAGGAGTACTGGCAGGGGAATTTTCGGTTGGCTTGGAATCATTTATATTTGAGTTAACAGTATTAATCAGAGTCGGTAAAACGATATCATTTTTACAGGATTTTTTACTATATTCCTTATGGGTAATTGAAGGATTTTCAGCATCTTTCCCTTTTTCTGCCCAATTATGTTTATTTTTATAAGAATAACTGCATTCACCTTTTTCAATGTAAGAATTATTTACCACGTTTTTTAATGAATGATTCAAATTATTTTTATTGTTTACATGGATATTGGTAAATATAAAATCATTATTATTATTATTTAAAGAATTGTTATTGACCTTTTGAAGTATATTTTGGTTTTCTAGTACTGTGTTAGTATTTTGTTTATTATAATTTTTATTTAAACGAACTATATTATTGTTACTATGTTTTACATTAGTTGAAATTTCATTATTTACTTCAGAAATTACATTTGAATTAATATTATTTTTTGCGTATAAATTATTTTGTTCTAAAGTAATATTGTGTTTATTGTTATGTGTGTTATTTGTTTTATTAAAATCCAATAGTTTATTTGTTTTTGTGTCCTTTTCTAAGGTTATGGTTTTAATTTTGTTATTTTTATTGTTTAAATTAATTATATCGTCGTTGTTAATATTATAAACCATATTTTCTTTACCTTTATCTATATTTTTATTATTATTCATATTATCTAAAATATTAATAATTATTTTCGTGTTATTATCATGTAAATTATTTTCTGCTTCTATTTTATTATCCTCGTTATCCATGTTCATATTGTTTAAATTATCGTTTACAATAATGTTATTTAAATCAATATTATTATTGTTTTCATTTAAATTATTATTTTCATTGTTTAGAACATTATTTATGTTTTCTATATTATTAATTATATTTTCATTTATAATATGATTATTTTCATTATTATTATTATTTACTATATTATTATCAATTTTTGTAAAAGAGAAATATGGGTCCACAAATCCTTCTTTCTCATATATATAGTTTGCTGGACATTCCTCTAAACATTCTACTTCTCTGACATGGTGTATTCTTTTGTTTTTTATGTCCATAATCCTATATGAGTAATTTTTCTTGCTGAAACCAAGAAATATTCCTTCCTTTGCTTTTGGAGTGAAATTGGATTTGTTTTCCATATTATCAATATAATAACATTTACATCCAAAAGTTCTTAAGTGTTTTAAAGAAATACTTTTTCCTGATATGACTTCATCAGGTATTAAATTATTATTTCCTTCATGAGGAATCATATTATACAAATAAGCCGCATGTCTTACTGCATATTCCCAGAAATTTTCAGATAATTTTGCCCAAAATAATAAAGTTTTAGCTGTGTTTTTTATTGTTTGATTTATCCTTTCGGCTTTTCCATTATTTTCTGGACAATATGGTGGAGAGAATGATTTTTCAATTCCATTATCTTTACAGTATCTTCTTATTTTCTTATTTTTATATTCTTTACCACCATCTGTTTTAAATATTTTAACTTTATAATTATCAAATTGATTGTTAAGGTATTTTAGAAAATCGATTATAATGTCTGGCGCTTCAGCTTTAGATTTTAAAGTGAAGAGCCAAACTTTCCACGAATATTCGTCCAAGAAAGTTATAAAATATTTTTTGTCATTAATAGAACTGTTATATGGCCCCGAAATGTCAGAGTGTATAACTTCAAGTATCTTGTTTGATTTAGGATTGTTCCCATTATGTGGGGAATGCTTCATTTTTACTACTTTACATTCTTTACATTTTGGGATCTTGATCTCGTGTAGTTCTAAATGTTTAGAAATATTTCTTATATATTGATGGCCCATTCTTCTGTGCCATATTTCTAGACTGTTTTGCCCTAAATCATCTAATGATAAAATATTTTGATTATTTATTATACTTTTTGTGTTTATTTTAAATTGATTAAAATCAGTTGATAGAAACGTTCCGATAACATTTTTATCACAGTCAGATATAGTCAATTTTACTTTTTCTTGACTTATTGGCTCAATAACGGATGTTATACCTATTTTTGCGAATTCGATGGCACTTATCAAGTTTTTATGTGCCTTTTTTGAATATAACACTTTGTTTAATTTTATATGGTAGTTGTTTATGGTAAATTCACAACTACCATATCCTTCAAAGTCTAAAGTAGTATTGTTTGCACATCTTAGTTGTACAAAATCTTCTTTATAATCTTTCAAAAGGTTTTTATCATTAGTTACATGTTCGTAAGCTCCACTATCATAATACCATTCAACTGTTTCGTTACTTTCTATATTTCTTTCAATTATGTTTACAGATTTTTCATCATTATCTATATTATATGGTTCATTTATTGATTCAATTAGCAAAGCATCATTAATATGTGGTTCACATAATGGTCTGATGTCTTCAAAATTATCATCTCTTTCGCTGTCACTTTCTTCATATTTAGAAGTTATTTTTTCCACTAAACCAAATGATTTTAATTCTTTTTCTTCATTTTTATGGTTTTTCTGGTAGAGTGATTGTTGCCTCCCTTCTTTTTTGTTTTCTCTTGCTTTCATATTGTATTTACAATCTTTTGTGAGATGTCCTCTTATCTCACAAATATGACAATATAAATTTTTGTTAGTTTTGTTATTGTTTCTGTTTATTTTCTTAACAAAACCTTTTCCTTTATGATAGTTTTTATTTTTATAACGTTTTTCAATTAGATCTATATCCATTGGATCATCATGATCATCATGTTCATCCATTGTATTTTCCCAATTTTCTAGATATGATCTAGCTGAAATTCTATCTTTTATACTTTCATATAATTGTCTGGCGGTAGTTTCTAAAGTTACATCTATAATGTTTTTAAAGTCATTTGGTAAAATATTGAACATGTACTTTAATTTTTCCCTTTCAGTCAAATTTACTCCGGCATCTTCCATTTCACCGAATATTTCATTTACGCTATCAGCCATCTTCATTATTTGGCTGCGGTCATTTGCCTTAAGTTTTCGCAATTTCTTGAGCCAGTATTCAGTGTCATTATTCTTATCACCGTATTTTGAAGTTAGTTTTTCCATAATTGTGAATGTTTTCTTCATTCTACTAACTTCCCTTAATATTTTTTCTTCAACGTTTTGAATCACCATAAGCATTAACTGAGAGTCTTTCTCTTCTGCTTTAGCAATGATTCTATTTCGGTTTTGAGTAAACACTTCATTGTAGTTTACATTTTCTCCACGATTTAATTGTAATTCCTCAATAATCTTCAGGATAGCTTTTACCGTCTTAGATTCTTCATTAGGATTAAGTCTATAGTTATTATCCTTCAGGTGAGAGATAACATCTTCTTCAATGAATTCTTCCATTCCATATCTCCTAGCTGCAGTCATGATAAGGAAATTCCATGTGGCAAAATTGGATACACCACGAAGACGTTGGTCCTTAGCTAAGTTAAATTGATAGGCCATCTTAATACTTTGTTAAAATCGATTTTTTTAAATTTAAAGCTTTGTAATTTATTATAGAGTACTGAGACTCTTAATCTATTATTGTTTAATATTTATTTATTAATAATTAGATATATAACGCAAGTGTTATATAAATGGTTAACAAAGATTTAAAGTACAGATAAAATTACATGTTTTTATATTTAATTGTGGCTTGTTCTAGATACATACTAATTTATATTTTAATTTGTAATTACAATATATTTAATATAATTTAATTTAATATTTTATTAAACTTAAGCTAGACTATAACTTTATATTAATAAAATTAACATACGTTAACAGAAATAATAATAATAATAATAATAATAATAATAATAATAATTGAAATAATAATAATAATAATAATAATAGAAATAATAATGATAATAGAAATATTAATAATAATAGAAATAATAAAAAAAATAATCATAATAAAAAATTATTAATAAACAAAATTAATGAAATTTTATAACTTTTTTGTAGAAAACAAAAGGTTCTTTAAATAATTGTACCTGAAATAGGTGAATTTATATTTTATATATGATAAATACTTTTAAAGATAATAAAATTTACAATAGCTAACATATAATATTTAAAAAATAAGAATTAAGTAATAAATGTAAAAATGTTTTTTATATTTAATAAAAAATATTATTATTAATCTTATTATTTTATTTTTAATTAAATATATAAGTTAATTGCATTAAAACTAAGTTGCATTGGTTATATATATAAATTATTTATTACAATAAAGCATATTATAATAAAAATATAAAATTTAATTTTTTTTTTTTTTCAATTTTATTAAATAAAAATGAATTAATAAGTCAAAGGTTATTAATTAAAATAAGTCATTAATTAAAATAAGTTACTCAGCAATAATATGCATGCCAATGGGCCAATGCTGAACACTCGTTAAGGCCGTCCAGCAGAGACAATACACACCTATATGGAAGTGTTGGGGCCTGAAACCATGGGCTGTATACACAGGAAATAAAAAAAAAATTAAAATAAGTATAAGAACTATAAAATTATAATTATTATAATAATCAATATTTATATAAATAAAATAATTTTTAAGAAATTTTTTTTTTTTTTTTATTTTTTTTAGACTTTCCCTTGTATATCTCATATTATCCCAGCCACAACAGACAACTATTAAATAATAATATCAGGAAAAATTAGTAATAATAATAAAAAAAAATTATTTTAGTTCATAACCTTGAATATAAAGTTTATTCAGATAATTATTCATAATATTGATATGAAATTTAAAATTTATTTTTAATTTTATTTTTATATAAGAATATATATATAATATATATAATATAAAAAACTAGATAAAGGAAAAAATATATATATATATATATATTTTTTTTTTTTTTTTTTTTTTTTGAAAGATTTAGTAAAGATTTGTTAAGTATTATTATTACAAAGTAATTTTTAAAATTATTTTAATACATGAACAAATATAAAAAAAGCAATTATATTTTGCTTTTAAAATAATATAAAATTTTTATATATTAATCTAAAAAAAAAAATAATATAATTTAATAATATTATTAGATATGTGTTTTTATAGAATACTATTGTATATATTTTTTTTTCTAAAAATATGTACGTATTTAAGATTTTCATAAATTATTTATTCGATGGTTAATAGGTTTTTTTTTTTTTTTTTTTTTTTTTTTTTTTTTTTCAATTTAACTTATTCTAAATATTAACATATATTTATATTTTTGTTTATAGATATTACAAAAGCTATCGTAATAAATGCATTAGCCTATACATATATTCAAAAGGTGTACTTATATACACCATTAATTAATGCATTTAATACGTATTCTAAAAAAGAAAAATTAGATATAACATTAAATGTAACAATTTTAACACCGAATAATTCAACCTCGTATGTTGATAATTATAAGGCAGTGGTGGATTATTTACTTAAAAAAAAATCAAAAAAATATGATCTTTATTTTTATTTTTCAACCAATTCAAAAAACTATGGACCATATCTTTTAAATTTATATGATTATTTACCATATGATCATATAAAAATGTATGATCCAGGAGTTGTTTCAACTTCATGCTTATATAATAATAAAGTTGTTGGACTTGTAAATAGTTTATTTATTTATTTTTTAAATTTTAAAATATATTAAATAAATTATTCATAATTAAAATAATTATATACTTATATATATACAATATATTATTAACGCCAATAATAATAAAAAAAAAAGCCTATTACATTAGACATAAGTGTATTATACTCAAATATGAATCTTTTATCAAAATACGAAAAGCCAATTCCAAAAACATGGAATGAATTAATAGAAACAAGTCAATATATAATGAAAAAAGAAAAAGAATTTAATAATACCAGGCTTATAGCATATAATGGATTATTTAATAGTAAATATAAAAAGAGAAAAAATTATTTTTTATATCTCTTCTATGTTTAAAATATAATATTAAGAAATAACAATAAAAATTTTTAATAATATTAATAAATAAATAAATATATATACGATAGAAAATCATGGTACAGTATCAATATATGAATTTATTAAGTCTTATAGCCATTCAAAAACTTTATCCCACCCAAAAATAAAAAGTGAAGAGACTATTGAAGCATTGAAAATGATAAATAATATAAAAGAAAAAATATCTTCAGGTAACTTAAGAATAAATGAATTATAAATTATAAATTATTTAAAATATAAAAATAAATTCCTAATAATTATATTATTATTATTATTATTATTATTATTATTTTTTTTTTTTTTTTTTTTTTTTTTTTTTTTTTTGATTTCATATACCTCTATTAATTTTATTAGAATTGGATTTTTTATCCGGTGATGACTATACAATTGAAAAAATATATACAGGAGAAGCACTATTTTTAAAATTTTGGTATTTACAACATCCTCCTTTTTATAAGGTGTCGGCAATACCAGGATGGAAAGAAGGAATTACTGGATCTCTAACCGGAGGATATAATGTTGGAATATGTAAACATATTGATGAACATAGAAGAAAAGCCGCAGCTGAAGTGGTAAAATTTATAACTTCAAAAGAAGTCCAAAAAAAATATGTTCTTCAACGATATATATACTCAGCAATAAATAGTTTATACGATGATGAAGAAGTTTGCTCAATTATTGAATGTGATATTGCAAAAAATGTCAAACCGTTTAAAACATTGGATTTAGAGAACAAAAATATTGATTGAGATTATTATAACGAAAAATATTATTCATATTTTTCTGAATATATTTTTGGAAATAAAACAATATCAGAAGTTATAAAAAATGTTGATGATATGACAAGGTTTTATTCTTTATCTTTGAAAACGGAAGATACTTATGTAGGTTTAATTGTTTTTATTATATTTGTTGTATTATTTATTATTATTAGTTTATCAATTGTATTTCTTTTCATCAAAAGATTTAAATCAAATTTAAAATTCTTATCAAATGATTTATGGTTTATATTAATAATTGGTGTACTGATTTTAATGTGTTCATTTATACTATTATATGGAAATTTATCTGTTATTAAATGTCATTTAAAAGCATTTTTGATTTCATTTGGATTCATTACAAGTTTAATTCCTAATATATATGAATTTATAATTGAATTTCCTGAAGATAATAAGCTATCAATATGGACTAAAAATAATAAAATTAAATTTATATTAATTTTTTTAGCAATTGATATAGTATTAAATTGTTTATTAATAATATCTCCATATAAATTAAAAGATATTTATCTTATAGATAGTGAAAATTTTCAAAAATGTATAATAAGTACCACATTTGGTAAAATAATACAAAATCTAATAATGTCATATGAAATTATTATCATATTAATCATATTGGTCTTAGTATTTATGGAATGGAATCTTGAAAAAATATATTATGATACTAGATTTATATTAGGAGCTGTATTTATGGATATACTCTCATTAATTATATATAATATAACCAATAAAATTGAAATAAATAATTATATTGCATATAATATAATATTTGTGAGTAATACTTTTATACTTTCAACATCTAATTTCATCTTTATGTATTGTAGTAGAGTATTAATTTCTTTTATAAGAAATGAAGATGCAGAATTAAATGAATCATTCATTAAAAGAAACCAAATCAATAATTCAGTAATGAAAAGAAGTACTTTATCAACACATACTTATAATAGTAGTAGTCATAATAGTAGTAATAAGGAAAATATTAATACTGCAAAACGAAGAGCTTCAGAATTATCAAATAAAATATTGTCATATCATTATAAAGTTTCGAAGTCATAAACTTTAAATCAATATTATATACATTTATTTTAAATAAATTAATTATATTTTTTTTTTATTATTAATTTTTTATAAAAATAAAATTTATATATAAATATGTATATATATATTTTATTTTCATTTATATACAATATATATTTAATTTATTTTATTACTACAATACTTTTAAAATTAATTATATATAATTTATTCAAATTATATTATAAAAACAAAAAAACAAACAAAAAAAAAAATAAAATAAAATATTAATAAAATCAAAAAAATTGTATAATTCCTGTTATTATTTTTAATTTAATATATTTTTTTTCTATATATAATTGTAAAACAATGAAAATTAATTAAAATATTACCAATTTTTAACTTCAATGATCAATTTATCTGTAGGTCTTTATTTCATTATTTTTTAAAAAAGTTTAGCGCTTATTATGACTTTTTTTTTTTAATAATTTTTTAATTACATTTTTATTCGAAAACTTTTTTTGATGAATACCACAATGACTTTTGATGGAAAAGTTAAGGTTTTATAAATGTGAATTAAAAATCGTTATTATCCATAGGATTCATTTAAGTTCAATTCTAATGATATTAAAAGCATTGATAAATTATACAGATAATAATAATAAAGTAACTATTTAGATTAAAAATGATAGACAAATATTATTAGTTGCATTATTGAAGTTAATCTAATAATTTAAAGTTTATAGTAATTAAATCCTTTGGAGTAAAAGGTATAGCAATTGAAGAAGGAGAAATTTTTTGTAAGTGTTTTAGTCTCATATATAATTCTGAATAATTATATATGAAAATTAAAATTATAAGAATTATTAAATTAAGAATTTAATGAAATGTCATTAGCACGATATAGTACTATTAAAAAGGTATTTATTAAGAATATTAAGAAAAATAAAAAAAAGTACAATCTTTTAGTTCTAAAAAAAATTGAAAAAAAAACAACTGTTTGAGGAAATATATTTTACTATTATGTTATCACTACAATTCCTTTTATTCTACATCTTTATCCTTTTCCCCTTCCATTAGTTCATTGAATTCTTATTTAAATTAATTAATAATATTAATTATTATAATAATAAAAATTTTTATATTTTATATTTATATTCATCAAGTATGAATAAACCAAGTTCATCATTAAATGAGGAAGAAAAAGTATATTCCATTTTATAATAAATGGAAATATAAATTTCAAGTTAAAAACAAAATAATATATATATTTCTTTTGTAAAGAATTAGCTGATAATAAAAATGACATGATAGTGGAATTTTATCGAAAATTCATAAAATGATTCATCCAATTTATTATTTGATATTGATAAAAATAATAATACTAATTTAATAAAATAATAAAAAAAAATTTATATTTATGTTTCATATAAGATTTAAATGATGTAACATCTTTAATGATATTGAAGATATTGAAGAATAAAAAAAAAAATAACCAAACAACCAAACAAAAAATTCTCTGAAATTCTCTTAAGATATGATATTGGGTATCAAACAATTATAATATTATATAGAAAATAATGAAAAAGAATATTATTGTTAGGTAAAAGAATTTTATTTGAAAGTAAAAATGAAATTAGTAATTTAAATTTAAATAAAGAAGAAATGAAAGATTCTGATTCTGATTCTGAAAATAATTCTAGTACAGATATAAATAAAAATATAAATAATTAGGATGTCATGAAAATTAAAAGAAAATTGAATAATAGAGGAAGAAGAAAATGTACATGAAATAATATAAATAACAAAAAAGAAAATATAAATTATAGGATGTGAATTGATAAAAAAAGATAATATTTATTATTAATTTAGCAAGTACTATATAAATAAAAATAAGAGTCGAAGAAAAAGAAAATTCTGAAATAGAGAATTGAAAAAAAAATAATAATAATAAAAAGGGAAATTTATTAAAACAGACAATTTAAAATAAAGTAAAATGAAAGCAATAAAAAAAATATTAAAACTGATGATTTAACAGAAAATCAATTGAATATTGATGAAAAGAAAATATCAAATTTAAAGATTTTAATAAAAAAAGAAAAAGAAAATTGTTGGAAATATAATTAAAAATGATATATAAAAAAGGTCAATCAGAAAAGGAAAAATAATGGGGAAATTACAGAAGAAAAATGAAAATATGAATATAAAAATTTCATAAATCATAAAAATCTATTGATAAAATCTCGGAATATTAATATCAGTAAAAATGATCTAAAAAAATTAAATAATAATAATAAATCATTTCCTATACAAAAACCAATAAAAAAGAATATGGAATATAAAGTTTTTGAATATCAAAATCAATAATCACAAATACTGCTGATAAAGAAATATTAATTAATAGGAAAGAAGAAAAAATAGAATGTATAGGTATTACTCAAATTAGTAATTTCACAATTAAAGAAACTGGTAAGTACTTTTTTTCCTTTTTTAATTATATAATATATATGTATATATATATTATTTTCATATTTAATAAAATTATGGGGTTCATTAATAATATAATATATAGATAATTATTAATTTTTTAAAAATATATTAATTAAAGTTTATGAATATCAAATCTGATAAAAATATATATAATAAATTTTATTAATATATTATAGATATATATAAAAATATATTAGATATAATATATTATTTTATACCAACTTTTTTTAATAATGTTAAATATTATATTTTAAATAATAAAAAGAATATATATTATAATTTTACTTTTTTCTTTTATTTTTTTTTTCTTTTATTTTATAATATGAGATATTTTTATCTTAAATGATATTAATTTTTATTTTTTAGTTTTATTTTAAAAAGTATATAATTAGGATTTAATTTTAATAATATATATATATAAAAGAAAAAATAAGTGAATTGAGAATTTTTAGTAGTAAGTTATCATTATAAAATAGTACGGTACAGCCATTTAATTAATTAAATATTTCTAAAGCAATTATTTATATTAAAATATATTAATTGAAAATTAATAATTACAATTTCTAACGAATATTAATATTTTTATATCAATTTTTAAATTATTTATAATGAATATTAATAATTTATCTTTTACTTTAAAAGACCAAGAATAGTCATGATAAATCAGAAGAAGAAGGAAATTTAAATTCATTTGATTTATTTAATGTAATAGAAGAAAGAACAAAAAATGAAAATAAAGATAACGAAACTATTGTACTAATATAAAATCTTTGAACTTGAATATGGTAAGCTGTTTTATATTTTATATATATTATTTTTGTTTATATGTTTTAATTAAAATTAATTAACTAAAACTATATTTTATTGTATATATATATATTTTTTTTCTTTTAAAAAAAAAAAAAAAAAATACAATATATAAGTATTTTAGATTTTAAAGAAATAAAATTACCAAAGATTAAAATAAAAGAAACTCAAAAATTAAAAAAAGAAAAAAGAAAAAAATTTAATTCAAAAAATTTTGAATCAAAATATAGCGATAAAAAGAAATTTTTACTTTTAAAAAGGAAAATAAATAACGATAATAATTTCTTAAAAAAAAAATAAAAAATAAAAAATAAAAATAAATTATTGAAATTTTCTTTTCTACAAAGAATTAAAAATGAGCAATGAAAATAATAAAAATGCAACACCAGTATCGGATATGCCACCATCCATAAATAAAGACAATAAAACCAAAAGCACTTCAAATAATAATAATGAAACATCTGCTTCTTCAACTCCAACAAAAAAGACATCCTCTACTTCAGTACCATTATCATTTTCAGTACCACCAATATTTCCATTAACCACTTCTTTGCCTCTAAATACAACAGATACAGCAACAAACTCAACGTTAGCCTCAAATTTAAATAAATTAAGTTCATCATTAAATAGTAAAATTCCATTAACCGTCAATCCATCTTTAAATTTAAAATCCACAACTACACCAACTACGTTACCATTAGCATCCAATTTTCCTTTATTACAAAATCTACAAAATTTAAATAATATACCTGCTCTTTCACAACTTCTATTAAGTATGAATATGAACTCATTAGATATGTCTTCATTATTACCATTTAGTACATTACCAACATTAAATAAACAATCAAATATTTTACCTGCTGCTACATTAGCAAATATGCAAGCTTTAATGGCAGCAATGAATCCGGCATTTGCAATGGCTAATACATTAAAGAATATAAATCCACCAACAAATTCATCCAAAATAGCACCAAATTTGAAAAAGAAAACACCAATAAAGCCAAATTTAGCTAGTTCAATTTCAAATAATAAATCTAAGGCTACATTAGGATCGAAATCACCTTCATCAAGTTCAATATCATCAGAAAAGAAAAAAATAGCTATAGCCCCAACAACATCTTCATCTACAACGACATCTTCTTCTCAGACGCCGTTAAAACCATTATCTCCTAAAATTAGTAAATCAACGTCAACATCAACATCAGGGAGTGCTCAAACTACCAATACTACAAGTACTATTGCATCGACATTAGCGTCACTTTTAAATGAAAAACACCCATTAGCATTAGCAACGCCGAACCTTTCACTTAATCCTTTTTTTGGAACAAATCCATTATTATTTCCAGCTCTTGCACAAGCAGCAAGCACAAATCCTTTGTTGTTTGGATCACTTGCTACAGGATCAAATTCGACCAATTTGTTAAATAAATTACCTACGACAAAAAACCAACTTCCAATTATACCCACCACAAGTACTGGAGGTACCTCAAGTTCCACAAGTCACCCTAGACCTTTAGCACCACAAAGTAAAAAAAAAATACATATTGCACCCGCAGTTAATCCTATTAATCAAAGACAATCAATACTTAATTCCCTTTTAGCTACCGCTGCTAATTTACAAGCACTTCATGCATCCGCTGGTGTACCAATGCCATCTGCAACTTCAATGTCTAAAACCCCAACATTACCAAGTACATTAAATCTCAATAAATTTAATTCATTATTAAATACAAATAAAGTAGCATTATCAACAACTTCATCATCAACAACAGCATCAACCACATCTTCATCTGCAGCTATCTCATCATTAGCAAAGTCTACAGCATTGCCTACATCAACATTAACGACAAAATCAAAATTATCTTTATCTAGTAAAGATAAAAATATTTTAAATTCAATTAATTTTCAAACGATGAATTCTACTAAATCAGGAAAAAGTACAAACAATTTATCTAATATTACATCCATTACTAATTCTTCATCAAAAAATATCTCATCTAACAACTCATTAAATAATAAAAATACAGTGAATAATATATCAAATTCCAATGTAATTAAAATTAATGATACCAATAATAAAACAAAAACTAATAAAAGAAGTCCCTCTTCAGAATTAGCTTTAGCATTAAGTAAACTTGAAGATGCTTTAAAGAAAAACATGAAGAGTCCTATATCTACAAATATACCTAGTATGTCTAATACTATAAATACAAATATAAAGCAAACTTCAACGTCAACTTCATCTACAGCATCTGCCTTGTCAGCATTATCAGCATTATCAGCAATCACAAATATAACAACCAATGCTAATAATAGTAAAGATTCTAATACAACTATTGCAGATGTAATAGCTAATACAAAAACTACTAACACTTCTGCTGCAGCTACTAGATCAACTACTAATACCACTGTTAATGCTACTGATACTGTGGCTGCTATTAACAATATAAAGCCAATTACTAAAAACGAATTTCCTGAATCAACAACTACATTATTAAATAAAAATATTAACAATAATATTACTTTAGATCAAAATACATTCAATCTATCTCATAAAGATATAAAATTAAAAGAACTATCAAATACATTAGCTAGAGAATTAAATATGAATTTAAATAATGAAAAAGTAGATAATATAATGAAACCATCAGCAGATATTTTAGATCAAATAAGTGGATTGGCAAATTTAAAAATGAATCAAAACTTTAATACTAATTTTAATCAAGTTAATTTAGAATTAGATAATTCCACAAAAAAAATTAATGATATTAATCCATTAATAGATACATCAAAAAATATTACTGATCTTGGAATAAACTTAAATATTAATAATAGTGAAAATTTATTAAATTTAGATCTAGATTTTAAAGAATCTAAAAAAAAACCAGAAACCGAAAAAAGTGCTATTAATAATAAAATATTAGAAAGTACAATTAAAGATGCTTTAAGTTTTTCATTAATAAATGAAGATTATATAACATCAAATGTAAATAAAGATCAAAGTTTAAATTTAGCTTTTTCATCAAAATCTGTATCTGAACCAACAAATTTAGACAAAGTATCATTAATTTCTTCAACAACTTCTTTAACAGAATCTCCCTTAGAAGTATTACCTTTAACATTCAATCTTCAAAATGCATCGTTATCCTTAAATGATATTAAAATATCAAAGTTAGAAACTGATGATAAAACAAATATGGATACTAAAGGTAAAGATGAAAAAATCGAGATAGGATCAAAAAGAAAGCTAAATGATATAAAAATAGAAAAAGGTAAAGAGAAATTAACTCAAACGCATTCAGGAAATCAAGAAATTTCTATTGATGAAGTATTTGATTCAGAACAATTTAGTTCAGAAGAAGACAATTCATTAAAATCAACAGAAATCACTAAAAGTGATTTCCCATCACCAAAAAAGAAAAGGATGATGAGATGGGAAAAAGCATCCTTTAGTCCATTTCATCATAATAGAAGAGATAGAATATCAAGATTAAAGAATGCTGTTCGTTCAATGAGTACTGGATCAATTAATACAACTTTATTAGCTGCAGATCCAACCATTCATAATCAATTTTCGTTAGATACAAAATCACCTATAAATAAAACTAATGTCATGGAAATAACATCACCTACAAATATAGAAGATTTTAATAATGATTATTTAAATCTAAACGAGTTTAATTCCATTAATGAAATGAATATAAATCATAAACATAATAATGAATAACAAACTATAATAAATAAACTTTATTACTTATCGTTTAAAAAAAAAAAAATTATATAATTTTGAATTTATTTTTTATATATATACATATATATATATATATATATATATATTTTTTTTTTTTTTCTTACTTTTAATATATATAATTTTTTATTTCCTTATTTATTAATTTATATTTTCCTTCTTTATATATATATTTGCTATCATCATAACTTAATAAATAAATAAAATTCAAACAATTTAACATCATATTAAATAATGAAACTACTACATTTAATATTAGACCTTTTAAACCAAGGGAAATAATCATGATTTTAATAGAATAAAAAAAAAATTTATTAATTAATATTATATAAAGTATGAATTACATAATTATTGTAAAAAATAAAAATAAAAATAAATTAAATTAAAATATAACAGTATAATAATACTTAAAATTATTAAAAAAAATTAATATTCAATCAATATTTTTAAAATATTTTATTTCAATATACTATATTAATTTTAATATTTATATTTAATAACTTATTAATTATTTTTCATTAAAAATATTCATCATTTTAAATTATACAGTGGAATAATCTTATTTATTAATTATAATTATTTTTTTTATTATTATTTTTTTTTTTTTTTTTTATTTACATAAATTATCTATACTTATCCATTTAGTTGATTCTGAAATATTGTTATAATCTTTTTTTTTTATTTTATTTTTTCTTTTAAATAAATTTTAAAAAGAAATAAAATTTTATTTATTAAAATGGTATTTTATTTAAATATTACTATTTAAAATTTATTCTAATAGATTTTAATAATTATAAAAATTTTAGATATTATATATATATTTTAAAAAAAAATAATTTATGTAAACAAAATTCATTAAACATATTTGCATATTAATTATTTATGATGTTAATGTATAATTTTTTAAAATATATTCTTATAGAAAAATCAAAAATACAGAATTATTACCGAAATTTCAAAAAATTTTATATTAAATAATCATTTATTATAAATAATATCATATTTATATTAATATATGAACAAAAAAAAATTAAATTAAAATTTTATTAATATATTAAAATTTAAAATTATATAATATTTATTAAATATAATAAGTAAACTTCATTCACAAAAATATTACAACAAAATCAAGAGTAAGTAAAAAGTATTATATTTGTTCATACTATATATTTAATCGAAAAAGATATATATCATAAAAAAATTAATAAATTAATAAAATGATAATATTATTTTTAAAAAATATATAAATTATAATTGAAAGATTTCTGAAATTGAAAAATAATTGAACCAAAAGAATGAAAAATTAAAAATATTAGAACAAAGCATTGGTGATAGTTCAGGTCTTATAATTCAGTCAATTTTTTTTTAAAAGCAGAATTAACTGAAACATATATAATGCATTTTCACAGGCACAGTAGTTGCTAATTGTCATACTAGTTCGGCGTTGACCGTCGTTTCTAAATCTTTTAACAAGGGTAGTATTAAATTATGTTAGCCCCCGAGTAATAACCACCACTAGGATAAAAACTGTAAAGACTATATATATACTATACACTCATATAAAATTTAATATATATATATCTGTTATATCTAATCAATAAAGCATAAAAGTTAAATTCATATAAAATTACATTTGCAATGTTTTTAAATAAAACGAAGTTTTTTTTTTTTTTTTTTTTTATATAATCTTTTTCATATATATCGTACACTCATAAAAATTTTAATATATATCTGACCAATAAAACATAATTCTTTTAATTAATATATATATTTTTTTAAAAAAAATAAATATATAATAGAAAGTATTTTTAATAAAATAATATTCATTTATATAAAGGAAAAAAAATTTTTTTTTTTTTAACCATACTTTAATAATTAACTATATATTCTTTAAATTAATTAATAAAAACCAGGAACATTTAAAATATATATAAAATCAAATTTCAAAATTTGTGAAATTTAAATTTAAATTTAAATTTTTAGTTTTAATTTTAATTTAAATAATTTTATTTTATTTACTTTCATTTACTTCTTATTTCTTATATAAACATATTATTTATTATACATATAATTTAATTATTATGTTTTAATAATGGGAATTTCAACATTAATAATGAAAAAAATTATTATCATTATTTAATATGAAAGAATAATAGAAAAAAAGCACTAAAGTAATATTATAAAATATAATATAATATAAAGAAAAATAATATGAATTCTATTATTCATTGAAAGGGACAAAATTTTATTAAAAACTGTAATATTATAATACTCAAAAAGAAGAAGAAAGTTTCAGAAGTTTTTTTTTTTTTTTTTTTTCATATATTTGAATTGAAAAAAAAAAAAGATGGTAAGGAAGTTAACATTGTCACTTTCAAAATCAGATTCATCAAAATTAAAACGAAAATTAAGTAGAGAATTATTAGAACAAGAAATAATTAATAAAGCAGAAAAAATTCAAAAAAACTCAAAAAATAAAAAAAAACAAAATAATAAAAAGAAAGAAACAAAGGTAACAAATAAACAAAAAAAAAATACAAAAAGTAATACAAAAGGAAAACAAAAAATAGAAGAAGAGGAAGAAATAGATATTGAAGGATTAGATGATGAAGATGAAAATTTATTATTTTTTGATAGTATCATTGAAACTTCGTTAAATCATATAAATTCTAGTTCTAAAAATAAATTTACAAATAATGAAATTTATATAATTTCAGATTCAGATAATGAAATTGGTATAACGGATGAAAGTTGTTCTTCATCTCAAAGTACTATCACTATAGAATTAAACAATTCTGACCTTGAAATTGATGTTAATACAACAGAAAATAAAAGAAAAAGTAATAATAAAGAGAAAACATCAAATATTAGGAAAATAAATAAGAGTAAAAAGTCAAAAGATAAAAAATCATCGAAATTAATAAAAAATAAAGATAAAAATGAAGAAGAAATTAGTGAGGAAGAAAATGAAATTGATATAACAGATGACGAAAATGACGAAATATTTGTTAATGAAGATATTAATGAGGAAATAGTAAATAAAAATAAAAACAGTGATATCAATTTATCAGAAAAAGAAATAGATTTTAAAGAATTATTTGAAATTGAAATTTTAAGCGATTCAGATGAATTGGTATATAATAGAAACAATAAAGCAAAAAAAAGGAAAACTACTTCTAATTCAACTTCAACTAATATGAAAAGAAAATCAAATAAAAGACAAAAAATTGAACAAGAGAAATCATATAGTGATATTAATAATGATTTATCAGATATTAAAAATGATATAGAAGAAATATCTGATAATAAAAATAAAAGTGTTATTGAATTTGTCATCAAAAAAGAAAAAACCAAAACGAAGAAAAAAGAGAAAAAATCAAAATTAAATTCAATAAATAGGCGAAAAAATTCAAATAAGAAACAGAAAATTGAACAAGAAATTATGGATAAAAATAATGAAGACAAAAATGTATTAGGAAAGGATGAAGAGGTAATATCAGATACAGAAAATGAAATTTATATTGATGAAATTATTCCTAAAAAGGAGAAAAATAAAAAGAAAAGAAAAAAATCACAATCGGCTAAAAAACAAAATGTTAAGCAGGAAGTTTCAGATAGTGATAGTGAAGATGAAAATTTATCAGAAAGTGAAAATAGTATCGAAGAAATATCAGTTGATGATGAAAATAAAAGTGATATTGATGGTGAATTTATTCCTAAAAAGGAAAAAAGTAAAAAGAAAGGTAAAAAGAAAAGTAAAATATCAAAATCAAATAAAAAACAAAATATTGAACAGGAGGTTTTAGATAGTGATCGTAAAGAAGAAAATTTATCAGAAAATGAAAAAGATGAAGAGATGATGTTAGATGACGAAGAAAATGAAAGTGATACTGGAGATTTTATTCTTAAAAAGGAGAAAAACAAAAAGAAAGGTAAGACATCAAAATCAAGTAAAAAACAAGATGTTAAGCAGGAAGTTTCAGATAGTGATAGTGAAGATGAAAATTTATCAGAAAGTGAAAATGGTATTGAAGAAATATCAGATGATGATGAAAATAAAAGTGACATTGATGATGAATTTGATCCTAAAAAGGAAAAAAGTAAAAAGAAAAGTAAAAAGAAAAGTAAAATATCAAAATCAAATAAAAAACAAAATATTAAACAGGAAGTTTCAGATAGTGATAGTGAAGATGAAAATTTATCAGAAAGTGAAAATGGTATCGAAGAAATATCAGATGATGATGAAAATAAAAGTGATATTGATGATGAATTTATTCCTAAAAAAGAAAAAAGCGAAAAGAAAAGTAAAAAATCAAAATCAAATAAAAAACAAAATGTTAATCAGGAAATTTCAAATAGTAATAATGAAGATGAAGTTTTATCCGAAAAAGAAAAAGAAATTGAAGAAATAACAGAAATTGAATATGAAAATGGTAGTCAATCTAGTAACGATGAATATACTCATAAGAATAGTGAAAGGAAAAAAAGAAAAAAATCTTCTACAGCTACACTAGATGAAAAAATAAAATCAATTAAAAAACAAAAAATTAAGAAAGAAGTTATAACAAATAAATTAGATAATGTTACAAAAGCAAATTCTCAACAAAATGATTCTAATAAAAGTAATAAAAAAATAATAATAAAAAGAGAAGAAACCGTCATTGAAAATAATAATATAATATCTGAAGATGAAGATAAAGATGAATATAAA
>JACVTC010000014.1:675000-677500 GCA_016946835.1 Neocallimastix lanati (nom. inval.)
TATTAATATATAATTAGATATAATAAAATAGATTATTAATATATTATTCTTTAATTAATTTAATTAAGTCTAATGAAGTTCAAAAATACTCGATTATTATTTGATGATGAAATGTATTTAATAAAGGCAATATCTATTATTATATATTATTTATTATATATTATTTATTATATATTATTTATTATATATTATTTATTATATATTATTTATTATATATTATTTATTATATATTATAGTATATATATTATAATATTATTATAATATATAATTTAATTAAAAAAAAAGAAAAAAAAAAGAGAACAAAAAAAAATAAAAAATATTTAAAATTTAAAAAAAAGTAAAAATTTTATTTATTATTTATTTATTTAGTATTATTTATTTATTTATTTATTTATTATTTTTTTTATTATTTATTTATTTATTGTTTATTTATTTATTTTATGTTTTTTATTAGCATGCTTTACAAAATAATATATAAATTATATATTTTAATCTTTTTTTTTTTTTTTTTTTTTTTTAATTTTTATTTTATTTTTTTTTGTTACTTATTGTTTATCTTCATTTTTTTTTTTATAAAAAAAGGAAGTATTTGGTAACTTTTTGTTAAGCAATGTTTGGTTTTAAATAAATATACTTTTTAATAAAAATTTTATTATATTTTTCATCAAATAAAAATAGAAAAGTATATATAATTAATATTAATTCTATATTAAATAAATTTATAATTTAATCTATGTAATATTTTATGTATAAAAATATTTATTTTTAAAGATTATTTTATTAAAAATAATAAAAGTCATTAGTAATATATATCTTTAAAAAAAACAAAAAAAAAACATGAATAACAATAACAATAGTGATATCACTAATTATAATAGTAGAAATAATAACGATATAAGTAATTATAATATTAGAAACATTAATACTAACGATATCAGTAATTGTAATATTAGAAACAATTGCAATAACAATATAAGTAATTGTAACAATAGAAATAACAATACTAACGATATCAATAATAATAATAACAACAATAGCAATAATAATAACGAGGATAATATAGTAATAAAAATGATCAATAATAGAAATAGGCATAACCATTTGAAAAAAGAAAGTATTCGTAAAAGAGTATTTGAAATTATTGAAGTGGCTGAGAGTGGTGACTACATAAGTTTGTTTTATGATATGTTAATGATTGTTTCTATTATAGTCAGTTTAATTCCTTTGGCTTTTAAAACTTCTCTTAAATTATTTAACGTTACTGATATTATCACCACCATTCTTTTTATCATGGATTATAGTTTAAGATTTATTACTGCGGATTTTAAACTAAAGAAGGGACCTATAAAATCTTTCCTTATGTATCCATTTACATTATGGGCAATTATAGATTTATTATCTATTTTACCATCAGTAACACTTTTATATTCTCAATTTAAAATGCTCAGAATTTTCATTATGATAAGAACACTTAAAATTATTAGAGTATTCAAAACATTTAGATATTCAAAAAGTATAAATATTATTTCAAAAGTTATTAAAAATTCAAAGCATCCATTAATGGCTGTAGGTAGCCTTGCAGTTGGTTACGTTTTAACATCAGCTCTTATTATATTTAATGTTGAAAGTGACTCTTTTGATTCATTTTTTGATGCAGTATATTGGGCAACAGTTTCTTTAACAACTGTAGGTTATGGTGATATTTATCCAGTAACAACGGAAGGAAGAGTAATTGCGATGATTTCATCACTATGTGGAATTGCATTAGTTGCTTTGCCAGCTGGTATTATTACTGCAGGTTATATGGATTCTTTAAATGAAATGGATAGAAGAAGAAAAGCAGCTTCCTCAGCATCATTAACTTCAGATACTTTCACCATAGAAAATAGAGAAATTTAAATAGACTAAAAAAAAAAAAAAAAAAAAAAAAAAAAAAATTAAATTCTATTATTTATTTTATTTATATTTATATTTTATTTATATATTTTAATTTATAATGTATCTCCATCTATTTTAAAATATCGTTTTTTTTTTTTAAATAATTTTTAACTTTTTTTTTATATTAAAATGACTAGTTTCATAAATTATTATTATTATATATAAATTTTCATAATTTTTATTTATTTTATAAAAATATATTTCTATGTTATATACCCGTACTTTTAATTTATTTAATTTGATAACTTTTTTTTTTTTTTTTTTTTTTTTTTTTTTTTATAAATATAGTTAGTATATAAAATTTTATAAAATAATAAGAAAAAGAAAAATAAATAAATAAAAAAAAAAAAAAAAAAAAAAAAAAAAAAAGATCAGTAAAACAGTTAATGAATAATAATAATAATAATAATAATAGTAACAGAGAAAAGAGAAGAAAAGAAAAGAAAAGAAGAAAATGAAACAGAAAAATAGTAAAAAAATTATCAAATATTATACTAAATAGCTTAATTTTTTTTTTTTTTTTTTAAGTTATAAATTTTTTTTTATTTAATAAAAATCTTCA
>JACVTC010000014.1:687500-692500 GCA_016946835.1 Neocallimastix lanati (nom. inval.)
TAAATAATAATTAGTATTTAAATAAATTTTAATTTTTTATTTTCTGTATAAAGTAATAACCACAAATAAAAAAAAAAATAAAGTAAAAATAACAAAAAACAAATTAAAAAAATAAATAAACAAAATAAATAAACAAAATAAATAATAAATTAATAATGAAATAAAAAAAATTTTGATATTTTTTAATCTATTCTAATATATATAATCTAATTTATTATTGATTGTTTTTCAATTGAATAAGATTAATTATTTTTAATTATTTAATATCATAATTATTATAATTTTATTTATATTAATTATTCTATTTTATTAATTAATCAGTTATTATTATTGTAATATTATTATAATTATTTAATTATTCTCTAATTATTCTATCATTATTCTATAATTGATTAATTGGATTAATTAAAAGTAAATACATATATATATAAATAAATTAATATAAATAGAATTAAATAAATTATACCAGAAAAAAAGAAAACTTTTTTTTATCTTTTACTTATTTAGGATAAATAAACAAATAAATAAATAAATAAATAAATAAAAAGATACAGAAATAGATAAATATATATAAAAGTATATTTAATTAATTATTTATTTTATTTACATCAATGGTTGGTTCATCCATCATCAATGAATATTTTAATTATCTATATAGGTATAAATATAAATTTATTATAATATCAAAATTTAAATAATAATAATAATAATAATTTAAATAATAATAATAATAATTTTAATAATAATAATAATTATTATTATAATAGTAATAAATAATATAATAACAATTATAAGTAATGAACAATTCATTGAATTATAAGAATTTAAAAAAAATAGTTCTTTTTTTCAATAATTCAAATATAAGTCTGTCAATTTTAACCTTTTAAAGTCCTTTTTTTTTCATTTTAGTTAAAAAAGGACAAGACTAAACCACCAACATTTGCTTCATATATAACAAATTATTAAAGAAAATAAAAAAAATTTTTTTAATAATTTTATTCTAAAGTAAATAAATTTTAATGGCTAATTTATTTATTCATTCATTTATATTTAATAATAAATAAAATAATAATTAAATAAATAATTGATTGATTTATTATTTATTTATTTATTATATAAATTAAATTTTTCTTGTAACGGCTTATTTCAAAAATTAAAAAAAGTATAAAAAAAAAGGTTAATCTATTTTATTTTATTTATTTATTTATTTATATATTCATTTCTATTAATACTTATATATTTATATATATTAGATTACATTAAGATGGATTAAATAATCTATCATTATTTAATATATCTGTTTTGAAGATCTATTTATGGAACATTGATATAATATATAATTAATTATTTATTGAATACTATTACAATAATAGTAATAAAAAAATTATAAATTATAAATAATAAATTTTTAGTAATATATTATCAGAATATCATAAGAATAAGATTAATAAAAAAAAAAAAAAAAAAAAAAAAAAATCAATAAACTTTATATTTAAAAAAAATTTTTTTAAAGTTTTTTTCTGCCTTTTTTTTTAAAAGTTTTTATTCCGATTTTCTTTTTCTTTTTCTTTTTTTTTTTTTTTAATTATTATTATTTTATATTTTATATTTTATTTTATTTATTTTATTTATTTTATTTTTTTTAAATGGATGAAAATTAAATATATAAATTAAATATATAAATTATATATAATATAAAATATATAAAATATAAAATATAAAATATAACATATAACATATAAATAATATATAAAATAAAGTATATAAAATATAAAATATAAATAAATATAAAGTATATAGAAATAATAAGAAAAAGAATAAGAATAAGAATCTCCCTATATAAAAATAAACCATATTAATAAATCATAAAAAATATAATTATATAAAAAAAAATCTAGCACGAATATCTAATACTTTCTAAAGTATTAGATGTTATGCATATATGACAAAATTTAAAATTAAAAATAAATATATATTTATATATATATATATCAAAGGCGTTAAATTATATAATTAAAGAGTAACTATAGTCAATTTATATCCTATCCAGTTCCATTAACATCATTTTGATTCATCCCAATAGATAGATTGATATATAAAAACATAAAAGTATATAAATATATGTTTTTATATATATATATTTAATATTAGAAATTAACTAATTCATTACCTACATCCATCTACCATATTTTTAAAGTCATTCTATACAATACAATATTCTTTATATATATATAATTTTTCATTTATTCTACATATTCTATATAGAATGGATGGTGAAATATATAAAAATTGCAGAATTCTATAAAAATATAGAAAATAAAAAATATATAAAATTTTTATTATTTATTATTTATTATTTTTATTTATTATTTATTATTTATTATTATTTATTATTTATTATTTATTATTTATTATTTATTATTTATTATTTATTATTTATTATTTATTATTTATTATTTATTATTTATTATTTATTATTTATTATTTATTATTTATTATTTATTATTTATTATTTATTATTTATTATTTATTATTCAATTATTTATTATTTATTATTTAATTATTTATTATTTATTATTAATAATTCCTTAATAATTATTTCGTATTCTATCAATCTATTAATATTTTCAATATAAATTAATATATATTCAAATTTATTCTATAATAATTAAATAATAAAATTTAATTTTTTTTTATTTTTATTTAACTTTTTTTATAAAGTAAAATAAAAAAACAGCCATAAAAACTTTATTTTCTTTTTATTTCTGCTTTTCATCTTACTTCCTTTCTTCTATTTTCAATTTTCTATAATTTTTTTTTTTTATTTTTTATTTTTAACATTCATTTCTCTTCCATTTCTCTAATTCCTATATTTAATTTAATTAAATGAATAAATGTATAATATTTAAGTAAATTACTTTTTTTTAAATATATATTATATATATTAAATAAATATACTAATCATATTTGCACTTTAAGCATTTTTCTATTTTATTTGATGTTTTTTTTATTTATTTCGTTCATTAATTATTAATTATTATATTTTATAATTTTTTATTTATTTCATTTACTAATTATTAATTATTATATAGTAATGATTTATTCATGTCATTCATTTACTATTATTTATTCATTTCATTCATTTACTATTATATATTTAATTTACTATTATTTATTTATTTCATCCATTTACTAATATATAAAGTTAATTAATTAATTATAAATAGAAAATATATTTTGTATTATATCTAATATGAAATCCTATCTTTGGTATAATATAAAATAGAATGTATTATATTCTATACTCTTAATAAATTCTTAATATATTATAAAATGTATTACACTTTAAAATCATTTTTAGTTTATTTTTTTTTTCATTTATTTAATTATTTAATTCATTCATTTATTTTATTTTATTGAATTTAAATATTAATTTATTAATAATATATGCATAATATATATTAGAAATATCTATATTGAATATTGATATTTAATATATGGGATCAAAAGTAAATTTATTGATAATCATATATTATAAATAAAATAAAATAGATGAAATACTATATAGATAATATATAAAATAAATAAAATAATATATAAAATAAATAAAATAATATATAAAATAATATATTTAATTTTGATACTAATCCACACGAATAAAAAATAAAATACTAATGAAAATAAATAAAAAAATAAAAATAAAATAAAATAAAAATAATATTAATAATAATAAAAAAAAAAGAAGGCATTCGGTTGTTTCAGTAGAGAAGGAAAGGGGGAAAGGGAATGGAATTGATTATATTGGTTTATTTAAAACAAATAAAAAAAAATTATAATAAATAAATAAAAATTATAATAAATAAATAAATAAAATTTATAATAAATAAATAAATAAAAATTATAATAAATAAATAAAAATTATAATAAATAAATAAAAATTATAATAAATAAATAAAAATTATAATAAATAAATAAAAATTATAATTAATAAATAAAAATTATAATAAATAAAAATTAATACAAATATAATAAATAATAATTATAATACATTAAAAAAAATAAGAGAGAAAGAGAGAGAAATGATGATGGAATAGAAGGGATAAAAATGAGAAAATGTTTTTTTTTTTTTTATTTTCTATTGAAATCTTATTTATCAAATATTTATATTTATATTTATATATGTAATATTAAATAAATAGTAATAATAGTAATAATAATATTAAATAAATAATAGTTAACAAATATGTATTTTAATGATAATGTTATACATGTAAATGAATAAAATAGATAAATTTATTAGTATATTAAATAAACGGATTAAATAAATTTTTGTAATCACATTAATTCTACAAAAAAAAAAAAAAAAAAAAAAAGAATTTTATTTTAATTATAAAAAAAATTTAATTAAAATTATAAAAAATATAAAAATTTAAAAAAAAAAAAAATTAATATAATAAAAAAAAGTATAAATTATCTTAAATTTTCCTCAATTTTTTTTCTTTTTTTTATTATTTTCAATTATTCATTAGAAAACGTTAAATAGTCAATAAAAAATCATTTGAACAATTAAGAAAAAAAAAAAAAAGATATTATATTTTTTGAATAGATTATTTCCTTAACAAAAAATAACTATTAAAATAGGCATAATGTTTTCTTATACTAATATAAATTTAGAAAATAAATTTAATGAAAATTTTGATACTGAATATAATAAAGAATGAAATATATAATATAAACATTTTTTTTTTTTTTAACAAAAAAAGAGCATTTATTTTTTTTATATAAACTATTTTTTTATCAAAAGAAACCTTCCACCCTTCTTTTTATAATTATAATAAAAAATTTTTTTTATTATTAAATATTTTAATTCTATCTATAAAACAATAATAAATGAGTGAATTATTTTTTTTCAATAAAAAGCATTTTCATATATTTAAATAAGTTGAATTTTATATATTATAAAGTTAAAATAATAATAATAACCAAAAAAAAAAAAAAAA
>JACVTC010000014.1:702500-715000 GCA_016946835.1 Neocallimastix lanati (nom. inval.)
ACATATAATATTTATTATTTAAATAATATTATTAATATATAAATTAAATATCATTGATTGTTATATATATATATATATTTGGTATATTTAATTTTAAAAATTAAAAATTTTTAAATTTATATTTATATATTTAATAAAATAAAAAATAACAATGATAAAAATTGCTATTTATATATAATTTATATTTACCTCAAACTGTTTAAGTAAGAGTTGATTATCTTCTAATTTACGTTTATATCTAGCAGCAGTTTCTTCAGTAGCATTTAAACGATTCTTCATATGATCGAATTCATCCATTTTATCCTTTAAAATACCTGCTTCTTCGGCTTGTTTGGAAATTTCGACAATCTATAATAGTATTTAATAAATTAATATAAAATATAAAATATGAAAATTATAAAAACAAAATATATATATAGATAAATTTATTAAATTAGTTTAATATTCAAAATAAAATAATTTATATAAATGTATGTTTAACTTTAATATGATAATAAAAATAAATATATGTATTATAATAATATAAATCAAAGTTTTACTCTTTTTTCCAAAGCATCAATAGTTTTTTGTTTTTGTTCATTTAATAATTCCATTTCTTGACACTTATCTTCACTTAAATCTCTATTTATCATTTAATTTTTTTTTTTTTTTTTAAGTAAATAATAATTATAATATTTAATACTATTATTAATAATAATAGAATAGAAAAAAATGATAATATCTAAAAATATATAATACTTATAAAAAAAAAAAAAAAAAAAAAAAAAGAAAGTTACAATTGATTCTTTAAGCTAGAAATTTCAGATTTTAAAATTAAATCAGTTTTTCCTAATTTATTAACATCTTCCATTTGATCTTCGAAATCTCTAATTCTATCTTCTAGTATTCTCTTTTGTTCATTTATTCTTATCTATTAATATATATATATATATATGTAGGTGTATATATATTTAAATTTTGGAATTTACATATTAAAAGGTATAAAGAAAAAAAAATATGATATTATTATTATATAAATTATTAGTTTATATAATTTTATATTAATATTATACAATTTAAAAGTATAATCTGAAAGATATAGGTATTTTATTAAATTACATTTTCACGCTGAACAGATTCTAATTTGTTTGAAAGTTCCTTTTTCTTTTCATATAATTCATCTCTTTCAGCCTTTAATAATCTAATAGTTACTTCATTTTGACTTGGTTCATTGATTATACTATATTTATTAATAACCATAAATTAAAAAGTATTTAAGTATTTAAAGTAATATATATTAAAATATAAAAATAAATATAAATATATAATTATTATAATTTTTGAAGAAAAAAAAATAATTAATAAAAATAAAAATAAATATGTATATAATAAAATTAATGAAGATAAAATAAATAAAAAATAAAAATAAAAATATCAATATCAATATCAATATTAATAAATTTTTATTTTATAATTTAGATTTTAAATAATATATATATTAATTATAATTTACCCCTCATTAGGATCATTAACCTTGGATAATTTATCCATAATCTATTTATAAATATAAATTATAATAGTATTTTTTGTTTTTTTGTTTTTGTTTTTATACAAATAATATATATTAAAGATTAATAGTATATTAAAATTATAATAATAATGGATTCATTAAAAATTTTTTCTTAAATATATAAATATACCTCTTCAATACTAATCATAATCCATTGCTGGTTAGCTTGATTTAATGAAGTGATTTTTTGAATATATTCTCTATTCTTCTCAGATTGAACAGCTAAAACTAAAATTAATTGTGCAAATTTAACGATTTCACGTTTATCCTTATTCTTTGAAATTAAATTAAAGTTTGGAGATTCTATTTCGACAACAGATTGACCTAGTTCTTCAGCATAATATCCAGATAATAAACTATAAATTTTTTTTAAACGATTGAAAATAACAACCCAATTTCCATCACTTTCACCTTCATTTGTTTGTATAGCCTTAAACCAAACTGGGTTACTTTTTTTTTTTTTTTTTTTTTATTATTATTATTATTGTTGTTATTTTTTTCATATCAATAATATTGTGTTATTATTATCCACGTTATTATCATTTTTTGTTGATTTGTTAATATTCATTATAATTAATTATATTATTTTAATATTGAAATTTAAAATATAAATTAGAATGAAAATGATTTAAAGAATATTATATACAAATTTTTTTTTTTTTTTATTATTTTATTTTATTTTATTTTATTAAAATATATTATTAATTTGTATTATTAATATTTAGTTAAACATTGTTATATTTATTTATTGTTAGAATTACATGTCATTTAAAATTTCATTAAAAACTACACCATCATAAAGTTCTTCAATAGTTTTGACAGGATTTTTTAATTCAAAGGTATTTACCTTTTTAATAAAATAGTATAAAAATGTTATTAAATAATAAAATAATATAAGCAATAATAAAATAAAATTAAAAATAAAAAAAAAAAATGTATATAAAATTTATTATTAATTATTTATTAAATCGGAATTAATAATAAAATAAAATAAAATAAAATAAAATAGTCATTCAATTTTAAAAATATTAACAAATATTAATGTTTACCCATTTTAAAATACTACTTTCAAGAGTTTCATTATTCATATTGATTAATATTTCTATTTAAAATTAATTATTAAAAATAATAGAAGAAAAATATTATTTATTTGTTTTCTTTTTATTTTCCTGCGAAGATATTTATATATTTATATATATTTATATATAGTATATTAAATAAGTATATAAATACAAATATTAAATAAATAAATATATATATATTTAAAAGAAAAGAAAAAAAAAAAAAAAAAAAAAAAAAAAAAAGAGTAAATTTAAATGTATATAAAATAATTTTACTTTTTATTTTGTTATTATTTATCTTTTTTTCAAATTTTATTTTGATTTTCAAAAATATTTTTTTAAATAAAATTATAATTTTATGCCAAAATAAGATGAATATGTATTATTAATATTTATTTATATTTATATTTTTAAAATGAAATAATATATATATATATTAATTTGAAATCAATAAAATTTTATATATTTTATTGTTGACAATTTCAAATCAGTACATTAGTTTTACCTTTTCTTTTTATTCTATTTTATTTCTTATTTATTATAAATTTTATTTGAAAAAGAAAAATAAATATATTGTTAATATTAAAAATATTTATATATTCCTATATTTAAAAATATTTTAATTTCTTCCTTTATTTTTAAATTCAATTTTTTTTTTTTTTTTTTTTTTTTTTTTTTTTTATTATTATTATTATTATTACAACTATTAAAAGTACTAAATTTATTATTATTTCTCTAAATATTTGTAATATATAAAAAAATTTTTTTATATATTACAACAAATAATAATTGTCATATTTATATTAAATATTGTAACAAATAATATTAAAATAAAATTTAAATAAAAAGATCATTAACAATATATAATTAATTATAATAAAAATTATTCAATAATAGATTTATACAGATATATAAATCTATTTATTTATTTATCTATTTATTTATTTATCTATTTATTTATCTATTTATTTATCTATTTATTTATTTATTATTTATTATTTATTATTTACTATTTATTATTTATTTACTATTTATTTATTATTTATTATTTATTATTTATTATTTATTATTTATTATTTATTATTTATTATTTATTATTTATTATTTATTATTTATTATTTATTATTTATTATTTATTATTTATTATTTATTATTTATTATTTATTATTTATTATTTATTATTTATTATTTATTATTTATTATTTATTATTTATTATTTATTATTTATTATTTATTATTTATTATTTATTATTTATTTATTTATTTATTTATTATTTATTTATTTATTTATTTATTTATTATCATTATTATAAGTTTTATAATTATTATTATTAGAATATGTGAAATATATAAAAAATAAGTTAAAAATGTATTGAAACATATTGTAATATAATTAATGTATAAACCACAACATGATAAGCGTTTTAGAATAATTAAGTGCTAGTAACTCTTTATCATAAAACATATAAATAAAGTTAACATAATTATAAACCATAAATTCCTAACTCTTAACAATTATTATTATTATTATTATTATTATTATTTATTATTTATTATTATTATTAATTATTATTATTATTACTATTATTATTATTATTACTATTATTATTATTATTATTATTATTGTTGTTGTTATTATTATTATTATTAGTAGTAGTAGTAGTAGCAGTAGTAATAGTATTTTTTATTATTTATTAAAAAGCCTTGGATTATAAGTATTTTATATTATATGATATTATTATATTAGATTATATTAATCATCCACTTTAATAAAAATTTTTAAAGTAAAATTAAAAAATTTTAAAAGAAAAAGAAATAATAGATAATAAAGTTTTTTCAACTTTTTTTTTTTTTATTAGTAATACTATTTATAAAAGAAATATATAATATAATATTATTATTAGAATATAAATTAATATAAAATTAAAAATATGTCAAAGAAGTTTTAAAAAATTAGAAATTAATCATTAAGTTAATATAAAAACTTTTTAAAATATTTAAGAATCTTTCAAGATTAATGTAAATATAAATAATAAAATTTAATAAATGTAAAAATTCAATGTCAATATAAAATATATAATATTCAAATATAAACATTTATAAACATTTATACAAAATGAAATAAATCTTTTATTAAATAAAATGAAAATTGAAAATTTATTATGATCTTATTATAATTATACAATAATTCAAACAAATTAAAAAAATATTAAATATATATATTTACATATAAAAATATAATAAAGTCAAAATGAAACGCAAGTTAATACTTTCACAAATTAAAAAAAAAAAAAAAATTTCTTTTATACTCTTTATATATACAAATCCATTGATTCAAAATTTTTTTTTAGTATTAAATAGTTTTAACATCAAACTTTTAAAATAATAAATTGAATGTATGTATTTGATTATTGTTCTTTTTTTGTTATTATTATTATTTTTAATAATATTATTGAAACAAAAAAAAAATTGATTTAAACTTTTAAAACAATTTACAAATCATGAAAATAGCCAATAAAAATGAAATATATAATAAAGAAATAACTTTAAAAAAAAAATAAAAAAAAATAAATAAATAAATAAATAAAATTTTATTATTATTTATATCATTTGAAACTTTAAATTTATATATATTTATTTATTATTTAAAAGTAAATAAGAATATTAATAATTTTAAAAAAGTAAAAATAAAAAAAAAAAATTAATTATATTTAATGAAAAAACAAATCAATGATAAAGATAATAATAATAATAATAATGAAAAAACAAATCAATGATAAAGATAATAATAATAATAAAATAAATAATAAAGTACATTTATATATATACTATATGTTTTATTTTTTAACAAATTAAACTTAAAATTACATAAATTGTTTATTTTGTATTATTATGATTATGATTATTATTTTAATCCTTGTATATATTTATAATTTTAGCTTCATTTCAGCTTCATATAATCATTTTAATATAATTATTATAATAATTAAAAATAATATTTATTATAATTTTTTTTTTCTTTACTATTATTAATTAATTTATTGATTAATTAAATTATATTCAATATATAAAAATCATTAATCATTAATTTACTTGGATAATAATTAAATATCTTAAAATTAAATAAATAAATAAATAAAAAATAAAAAAAAAAAAAAAAACTAATCAAAATATATACGTAACGGCAAAAGTCCTATATATATAGTGTAAATCTACATTATTTAATTTTATATATTTTATTCATTTTTGTATTTTTTAATATTTAATTATTTAATATTTCATTTTATATTTAATTTTTTTTTTATATTGATATAATTATTATTATTATTATTATTATTTATTTATTTATTTATTTATTTATTTATTTATCTATTTATTTTTATTTATTTCTTAACAATATATTATTACTTTTTATATTTTAATAATAAATACTATTTAAAAAAAAAATTTTTTTTTTTCTTTCTTTTTTTTTTTTTTTTTTTTTTTTTTTTAATTATTTTAATTTTTTTCTTTTTTTTTTTTTTTGTATTAATGTGCAATTATAATTTTATATGAATTATATGATTTTGATGATGGAATAAAATAAAATAATAGTATTTATATATATACTCTAAATAAAATATATTAAATAATTATAAAACCTTTTTAAATTTTATATAGAGTATTGATTTATTGGAATTCATAAAATTATGAGGAATTTTTTTTTTTTTTTTTTATTTTATTTTATTTTATTTTATTTTATTCTATTTTTATTTTTTGTTTTTGTTTTTATTTTTATTTTTTTATTTTTATTTTTTGTTTTTGTTAAAGTATTATTTTTTTTCTATCTTTCTCCTTTCATTTTTTCTTTTTCTTTTCTTCTAAATATATCTATATAATAATACAATAAATAAAAAAAAATAAAAAATAAAAAATATAATGAAAAAAAAAAAAATCTTTTTAAAGAATAAACTTTAACAATAATAAATAAAAGAAATATTCTAATTTTTTATTTAAGTATGGTTGAACGTTTATTAATAATACTAGTATCTCTATCAGTAGTACGTGGAGCAATAAAAATATTACTAATTCTATCATTACCAGGAACTGGAAGAATACTTGTTTTAATATCTTTACTATTCATATTTGATAATTCAATAATCTTACTACTATTATTAATTTTTGGATTAATAATTATATCTCCATTCATGAGATTATTATTATTATTATTGTTATTGTTATTGTTATTAGATTTATTATTAGATTTAGATAACATATCCTTGGATTTTTTATTTTTAGTTTTGTATGATTTATAATTACTATTTACATTATTATTTTTATTATTGCTGTTGTTGTTATTATTAATATTAGTATTATTAGTTTTGGTATTATTTTTATCCCTTTTAATTTGTAAATCTTTAGTTTTCACTACAGGAATAATATCAGATTTTGAATTATTATCATTAGTATTATCATTATTGATGTCATTATTATTAGATATATTAGATTTTTTATTTTTAGATTTATTATTATTTAGAATATAGGCTTTTGCTGCTGCAAAATCAGAAGAGCAATTATATATTTTTTTCTGTAAATGAATATGTGAATTTCGTGAAGTGGTTATAACAACTGGGGATATAGGAGGTTTTTCGATGGTATCATCCATTTCTAAATATTCCCAATGAATAATATTTAATATGATATTGTTTTCTAAAGAATTTCGAAATTGAATATAAATTTCTTTAATATTTTCTAAAATCCACGAAGAATACCATATTTTTAATCCTAAAATCCATATCCATACCCATGATATAGGTCCTACTACACAAAATTTTCGTGAATATTTATTTACAAGTTCCGATAAAAAGGAAAAAAGAATATTATTAGTATCTAATGATTCCATTGTTATAAAGGTTTCATCATCTCCTATGGCAATAGCGATATTATTAGCACCACCAAATTCACAGGAATCAATAAATTCATGTTGTTTCATTCTATTCATTGAATTACTCCTAAACCATTGTAAGAAATCCTTATCACTATTAATTGAACCTGCTAATATATTTTCACAGAAATTAATTAAAGTATATCGCCATGAAAAAATATAATCAATTAATTTGAAACCCCATATATCTTCTGTAAGATAATAGCATAACCCATGAAATAAATAAAAAAATATTACATTTTTTCTGGATAAAGGTTTATATAATAATATGATAAGTACAACACCATGAGTAATAAAGTCTAACCAAACTCTAAAAATATCCCAAATATAACTAAAAATAAAGCTTATTATTATAGGTATCATTTGGTATACAGTTGTTGGGTGATAATAAAATGTTACTAAATCTTTTGTAGTAGTACTCAATGATGAAAAAAACCAATCATAAGATTTTATAAAACTAGATAATGAACCTTCCATAAACATTTTAGATGATAAACCATTAATAGTTAATAACAATATAAATAATATGTTGGTAATAAGTGTAACTAAAATAAATAAAAATAAAAATAAAAATAAAAATAAAAAAAAATATATATATATATATATATATAAACATATTAAAAACATATATATATATTATTAAATATATTATTTAAAGGCATATCATAAATTTGTATTCAATATCAAATTGTTAAATATATATATATATACAAATGAATAGTCATTAAATTAATAATAACTTACCTGAATTCATTAAATTATACATCCAATTACAGTTCTTACAGTAAGTTTGCCATGTGTAAGTAGAAGAATGTAGTATATTATATGAGCTTTGATTTAAATTTTCATCGGAATTATTAACTTTTTTATTTTTATTGTTATTTATTTTCTGATATCTTTTTTTATATTTATTCATTTTTATTATATAAAAAAATTTAAAAAAAAAAATAAAAAAATAAAATAAAAATAATTTATATAAACTAATTTATATTACTATTATGTATTTTTTTTTTTTTTTTTTATTTATTTATTTTTTATTTTTGTGTTTCTATACTAATATATATATATATATATATTATTATTATTTTGTTTTTTTGTTTTTGTTTTTTTGTTTTTGTTTTTTCGTTTTTTTTTTTTTTTTTTAATTGTTAATTTGATATTTTTTTTAAGTACTGTATTTTTTATGACAAAATTTATTAATAAATATTAGTTTAATGTATTATATAAAATATTGATAATTACTAATATATATTAAACCTTTTAAAAAAAAAAAAAAAAAAAAAAGAACAATTATATCTTTTTTTTTTTATGTTGTAATTACTTTTTCTTTTTCTTTTATTTTTTTTTTTTTTTTTCTAATTTTATAATTATGTATATAATGAGTATTCTATTATTAATATATTCAATATATTAAAAGTTTTTCAAATGAAATAATAATTTCAACTAAAGTATTTATTAAAGTATTTCCTTTTGCTAAATCTTTTCTTTTTAGTAAAAAAAAAAAAAAATACTTTAAATATACATTCAAATATTTGTATTTAAAAAAAGAAAATTGTTTAAAGACTAATCAATATTAAATTGAATATATAATGTTAACTATATATATATATATATATATATACTTTTTTTTAATAAAAAAAAAATATTTCTATTTCTTTATTACCAATAAATTATTTTAAAAATGTGACTAATTAAAAATGGTATATTGACTTTTATTAATTTAAAAGTAGAATCTTTTTAATATCATTATCGTTTTTAATAATTTCAATTATACTTATTTTTTATTAATAAATTATTTTATATTATAATATTAATAAAAAACAATTATAAATCTTTAAAATAAATATATATATATATAAATGAAAATAATTTTTTTTTTATGAAAAAGTCATAAAGGACAAATATGAAATGTACTTTATTTTTATGCCATAAATATATTTATGGGTAAAGATTTATACTGTATTTATTTAAATATATTTAGTATAATATCATAATTTATTTTTATTAAATATATATATATTATTTTGACTAAAATGCATATTTGTTATATATAATAAAGGAATAATAGTTATTACCTCTTTATATACTTTATTTAATATTTTTTCAGATTTCTTTTCATTTTATACATAGAATAAATATTATAAATAATTTATCTAAAAGTAAAATTATATATTAAAATAAATTTACTAATCTTATTGTATTTTTATTAAAAAAAAAAAAAAAAAATAGAAAGGTAAATAAAATATTTTTTATAAATATTTTATTTTTAAAAATACAATTAATTTAAAAAAAAAAAAAAATAAAAAAATAAAAAAATAAAAATAAAATAAATAAAGGTTATTTTGTTTTTGTTTAAATGTATTATAAAAGCTTCACTTTATTATCTTTATATATAAAAAATTTTATTTTTAAAAAAAGTTTTTTCATTTTTATTATTATTGTTATTATGAAAAATTTAATATATAAATTAATTTAATTTTAATGATATTTTTACTTTTTTATTTTTTATTTATTATTTATTGTTTATTATTTCTTATTTATTTATTGTATTAATTATTATTATTATTATTATTATTATTATTATTATTATTATTATTATTATTATTATTATTATTATTATTATTATTATTATTATTATTATTATTATTTATTTATTTATTTATGTATTTATTTATTTATTTATTTATTATTTATTATTTATTATTTATTATTTATTATTTATTATTTATTATTTATTATTTATTATTTATTATTTATTATTTATTATTTATTATTTATTATTTATTATTTATTATTTATTATTTATTATTTATTATTTATTATTTATTATTTATTATTTATTATTTATTATTTATTATTTATTATTTATTATTTATTATTTATTATTTATTATTTATTATTCAATTATTCAATTATTTATTTTTATTATTTATTAAATTAAATTAAATCTCATTATTTTGTTGAAATATATCATTCATACATGTTAAAATTATTTCATTGTATTATTAACAAGCCACAATTAATATAAATATGAATAAATTTTCAAAATCTTTTGAATTATATTAAATAAAGTTAATTATTAAAACCAAATATTTCTATTATTTATTAGATTAAGAGTTTCAATGCAAAAAAAAAAAAAAAAAAAAAAAAAATGACTAGTGCTAGATTTATCCATTCTCCAGAATTTCAACTCAGCAATAACAATTACAGCCAATGAATCTTCCGAATCAAAAATGAATTAAATGCCAGTGATCATTTGGAATATACTGAACAAGATATTGTTGCCGAAATAGCTGATGAAGTCAGGCGCAGAACCAAAGATGAGAAAGACTTTAAGAAAACCAAGATGCATGATCAGATAGCTCTTTCCATTATTATCACCAATGTAATCCCAGAAGTGATAAAGAAGATACAAAGAACTGAAAAGATCTATGAAGCTATGGAAATTAATAATAAGGACTACAATAAAGAAAAATCTAAGGATGTTGATTACTATCTCAGAAAACTGAATACAATAATTACTAAAAGCATTGATAAATGTTTAGATACAATGAGAGAACTAAAAATAATCGCCAATATACTTAATGAAAAAAGATACAAGTATAGTGATCTTACCAAGATGAACATAATCTATTATGTTGCACCTACAGAAAGTAAGATTGAGAATAAATTTAAGCAAAACAATGAAACCAGATGAGATGATGAACTAAATTGGACAACCAACAAGCAAACTACAACTTATAGCTAACAGAAGACAGTTCTCTTGAATTAATGTTAAGAAAAATGAATCAGAAAATAAAGACAATATAATTAATTATATGGACATTGACCATACTACTTATTAAAAGAAAGATATCAAATATTGTCATATTTGTAGAAACAACACCCATAGTACCAGTGAATGTAGACATAATTTAAAATCTGAAGTTCATAATAAAGAAAACAAGAAAAATAAAAAAAAAACAAGTACAAAAGAAGATTCAGAAAATATAAAAATCATGTTAAAAAATATGTTGCAAATTTTAAAGAAGATGAATATAAATACAAAGTCAAAAACTGATAGAATGAATTGAAAAAAAAAAAAAAAAAAAAAAAAAAAAAAAAAAAAAAAAAAAAAATTAAAAAACTCAGAAAGTGAAATCTCTGATAATGAAGAAAAAATCAATTCCGGAATTAAACATAATTAAAAACACTGACGAATAATTCAAAATATATGATATTAACAAAATTATTACATGAACCTATGATGCCGATTGTTCCGAATGCGTTACAGGTAATAAAAGCATTTTAAAAAGCTTCAAAGATGAGAAAACAATTATGAAGTATGCCAGTGCTAATAATTCAATTCGTACTTTTGAAGGTGTTGTAATATTTGAAGGAACAATAAATAAATATCCAATAAGACTGAAAAATGTTTATTACTCAAAACAAATTACTATGAATTTATTAAGTGATGTCAAATTAGCAAATGATGATTTGTTCTATGAAATTGAATCCATTCATAATAAAAATGTAGTTAATATTAAATGATGTAAAAGAAGAAAAATAGAAAAGTTATTGGAAGTTTCCTTGAAGACGAATTTTTATATTTTTAGAATACCATCCAAAATGACGAATAGCAACTCAATTAATATTGTAACAAATAATAATAATAAAACAAGACTGAATGATTATAATAATAATAGTAATAATAATAATAATTATAATAATAATAATAATTATAATAATAATAATAATTATAATAATAATAATAATAATAATAAACTTTGGTGCCGGTGGTTGGGTTATTTCTATCATTATAATTTAGAAAAATATCTTGAATTACATAATGTAAAAGAAGTAGAATGTTTAGATTGCAAAATTGAGAAACTTAGAAGAAGATCTCATAACGAAACAGAGCGTATTTTCTCCATTCTCATTTTCAGCTACTATGTAGCCCTTTGTTTGTTTACAGAAGCCTTCATTA
>JACVTC010000014.1:717500-740000 GCA_016946835.1 Neocallimastix lanati (nom. inval.)
AGGCATCTTAAACAGAAAAAATGACCACATTCTAAACGAATTGGTTTATAAGGAATATCTTGACAAATTGGACAGTAATAATCTGCTGGATTTGGAATAACCTTTAAAAGACGAGATGAAATTTGAAAAATGAGAGATTTAACAATATTTTCTTTAAAGAAGGTTTCATCTCTTGCAAAGTGTGGGAAACCTTCACTAGCTAATAAATGAGTACGTTTATCATGTTTCTTCAAAATCTTATAAATAGCGGTTTGATTTAATTCGTAGAAACGTTTTATAGTTACAATATCATAGTTTAATTGTATAAATTCTTTATAAAGATTTTGAGATTTTTTCGTTTTGAATTTTCTACGAATACCGTCCATTTTTCCTTCAAATATTTTTATTTGTTCAAATGCTTCATCAGGAGTTCTATCCTTTCCTCTATACTTCCAAATATTAGATTCACAATAAATACTCATAAGTTCTCTCCAATTATAGGTATCCTTCATATTTGGCGATGAAACTTCCGATAAGATATTTGCCATTACAGTAATTTTCGTCTCATATACTTTCTTATATTCATTTTGGAAGGCACTGAGATGCGTAAGCGAGGCAGCTAATTCATTTAAAAATTGAGAATCTGTGTCTAATAATACCATTAACGATTTCATTGTATTAGATTTAACTTCTTCACTTAATAAGTTGGTATGTGATTCAGCAGCACAATCGATAACATCATCAACTTCTTCATCTTTATTTACTTCAGTATTAGTATTTTTATCATCACTAATAACATTAGTAGATTTATTTAATTCTGGTATATTATCCTTAATATTATCATTGATATTGGTATCACTAATATTGATTAAAGCATTATCATTACGATTAGTAGATGAAAAAGAAGATGAGGATGGAGATGAAGACAGAAATGTAGCTTGTAATGGTAATGGGGATGAGGACGAAGATGGTAATGTAGCTTGTAACGTTGATGGGGATGAGGATGTGGATGTGGATGGAGATGGTAATGAAGCTTTTAACGTTGATGGAGATGATAATAGTAATGTCATTGGTACTGTAGATGTAGATACTGTATCTTCTAAAACAGGAGTTTTTGATGATTCTAATTCATCACAATATTGAATATCTTTAACATTAGGATTAGTTTCATCTTCATCGATTTTTTTTCCATTTACTTCTTCCTCACTTAAAATTTTTTCTATATCAAAATTTTCTATGTCATCGCCATCGCTCTTACACCTTTTTAACTTTAAAGCATCATTTGTTTGTCTTGATGAACCTTCAAAAAGAGTATTTCTCCTATTCGATTTATCATCTGAATTACAACGATATAGAAATCTATTAAAAGAAAGTCGCTTATTAAAAGTATATTCATTCTTTCCATTATCACAAAGTTGAAATGATTTTATAATTTTTTCTTTAGTAAGTTGCTCCTCTTCCACCAATGCATCATCTGAAAGTTCAATCATTTCTTTAAGTTTTGGATCAATAGTTATTTCCTCTGAATTTAATTCTAAAGCATCTTTTTGTGTAAGTTTAGCAACATAATCCTTATCAATATATAAAATTAATGAGGATCTAATTTCACCATTATGTCCATCTTTATTCGAAAGAGAGTAAATAACTTTACATTCTTCATTTTCAGGAATCTCATAAACTCCAGAACTTTCAAGGCTACTAACAATCCTATTAATAGATTTTTTTAATTTCTTATAATTTAATACCTGACCTTTATATTCCTCAGGTAAAGTATCAACAGCCTTTTCTAAAGTTTTAGCAAATTTCATACTATTTTTAATTTTTTTTATTTTTATTTTTTTTTTCTATTTTTTTTTTTTTTTATAACTTATTTTTTATATAATAATGATTTTATTATTAAATGAAATAAAAATTATAAATTTTACATATATATATTAATATATTATTTATTCAATATTTCAATATAAAAATTAAAAAAAAAAAATTAAAAATTAAAAAATAATAATAATCAAAAAATATTAAAAATATATAAATTTTATTTTTGAAAGAAAAAATTTCATATTTTAACCGGGTCTTTTTATGTTACATTTATTTTTTTTTTTTTTTTTCTTTTTACTGTGCTGATAATTTTTACTATTTTTTATTACTTTTTATTTATCAAATTATAAAAAGAAATAAAAAGACTTAAATATAATAAATCAACTTTTATTTTTTTTTTATTCAATATTATAATTTAAAGATATAGTCATAATTTTAAATAATGATAATATTTAATAAAATGGTATTGGATATAAAATTCTGAATTTTTATTTTAATAGTTCATTAATTCATATATGGTTAATACTTTAGATGTTCATAAATAAAAAAATTTTTTTTTAATAATATCATTATATTGTTATAAAATTTATTATATTAATATTTAAAAGTATCAAAGTATATTATGAATATGAAAATAAAAAAAAAAAAAATTAAGTTAATATTTATATTCATATGTTCATTAATAAAAAAAAAAATTATTCTTTCACTATATAAAAAAATTTAAAATATTAAATAATATTTTTTACTCATTAATATTATTTAATATTATTTTTAAATAATTAAATAAATGAATGCTTATATTACTTTTTATTTAAAAAAAAAAAAATAATTGTTTTTAAATTCCACATATTAATAATATGAAATTTACCTGTTTAAATTATGCGTTCAAAAGATAAAAAAAAAAAAATTTTAATTACTCTAAAAAAGAAAAAAAAAAAAGTATATCTTTTTTAAAATAAATTATATATATTTTTTTTTATTGATATTACTATCCAATATTTATTAACTATAAAGAAAATTTTATAAATAAAATTCTATCTTTCTAAATTATAATCTTCTTTCATTTTTTTTTTTTTTTATGTATTTCTTGGTATTAATTTTACAAAAGAAAATTATGAAAATTCTTATCTTTTTATATCTTGAAAATAAAAAAAAAAAAAAAACATATTATATCATATATAATTTCATTTTATATTTTATATAATAAGATATAGATACATATAACAATGTATTTATAATATATAAATAAATTCCAATTTTCAAATATTAAAAAAAATGATTAATTAGTATGACCAAAAGATTTACTAATAAAAAAAAATATGGAGATATTGTAAAATAATAAAATAATAAAAAAATTAAATAAAAAAATAAATAAAAATGAAATTTTAATATATAAATATACTTATTATATTAATTTTAATTATTAGAATATAGCAATATATAAATTGTAAATTTATTTAAATGTTAAATATCCATTTAACTATTTAATATAAATGATTTGAAATAATCTTTTATAAACTTTATTAGAATTAATAATATATTGTAAATATATTACATTATATGCTATTTAAACAATATAATATATTTTATTTTATTTGGTAATATATTCAATTAATAAAATGAAATTGGAAAAAAAATTTTTTTAAAGTTTTTTTAAAATTTTTTTTAAAACATGAAAATGAAAAAAACAAAAAAAAAAATTGGTTAAAAAAAAAATGAATATAAATATTAAATTTAATTTTAACCAAATATTTGAGCATCCATATCATGAAATTTTGAAAAATTAAAAAAAAAAAAAAAAAAAAAAATTAAAAATAATTAAAAGAGAAAATAATTAAATTAATAATATTAATTCTAATTAAAAGAAAGTAGATAATATATAATTATATCAAAAAAAATAATATAAATATATATATAAAGTATGTTTAATTAATTAACGATTGAATTTCAATCATATATTAATTTTCAAATAATTAAATAGATATATATTTTATTTACTGCATGTTGTGATTCTTAATTCCGAAAAGTTGGATTAATAAAAATTAATATAAAATAAAAATATTATAAAAACATTGGCATCATGATTATGACCGTTATATAACAAATTTTTTTTATAAAAAATTAATTAACGAAAATAAAAAAATAATTTATTAATATTTTTAATATTTAGTATCATAACTACTCGATTAGCTTTAAATTTAGTTTATCTATACATAATTAATATATATCAGAAATTTATAGAATAAAGATTCAAAAAAATATATAATAAATATTTTAATTTTATTTTTATTTTATTTATTTTATTATTTATTGTATTATTCTATTTTATTTAAATTTCTGCTTAAAATGTTAATTTTTATAAGACTATTATTTATAATTTATATATATAAACAAAACATCAAAACAGATTAATTTAGCTCAAAAAAAATTTAAAAATCATTTATCCTTTTTTCAGAAAGACCTTTATAATACTATCCATTTAAATATTAATAATTAATAATTAATTTTGATAATTAATTATTGAAATAAAAAAAGTTTATTAAATTAAATATTAAATATTAAAATAATTTTTTATTTAAAAAAATAAAATACTACATAAATATATAATTAAATTTTAGCCAATAATATAATATTTTTTTTAGGTTTAATTAATAAATGAATAAACTTAATCAAATAATAAAATATATTTTAAAAAAAAAAATTAAAAAATGAAAATGAAAAAAAACTATAAAATAAAAAAACTTTACAATTAACATAAATAAAATACTAGTAAAACGATGATTATTATTTGCTATTTATTATTTTTTGTTATTATTATAATAATAAATTCTCATGTTTTCTTTTATTTTTGAATATAGTATTGTATACTAAAAAAAAAAAATTTAAAAGTTAATACTGATATATATATTTCATTATTAAATAAATTTATATTCTATTTTCTTTTGATTTTTAAGCCAAAATTAAAATAATATATTAAAATATTATATATTTTAATATATATTATTATTATTCTGAAACAATATATTTGTCAGGCACTAATGTTATTATTATTCCTAAATACCTATGAGAGTAATTAAATAAAAAATCATAATAATAGTTAATTATGTTATTTAATTATTATCTTTATTTTTAATGAAAATTTAATTTTTTGTAGTAAAAAGTATATTATCCTAAAATTTAATAATATATACTTACTTATTCCTTCCTTACGCTAATATTTTTTTATTATTTAAAGAATAAAGAAAACCTTTTAATTTTTTTTTTTTTTTTTTTTTTTTTTTTTTTTTAAATAATAAAAGAAATTTTATTACTCTATATACCCTTTATTCTGAAACTTTAAATAATTATGATTTTAATAATAAAATAATAAATATTACATATTATAATTAAAATAAATATAAATATGAAATCTATGAATATATATGAGGGTTAGGGGTTATTATTTATTATTTATTATTCACTATTTATTATTTATTATTTATAAATCTTATATAAAAACTGTCTATAATAATTTATATAATTAATTAAATTACTATCACATTCATAATTAAATAATTTTAAAAAAAAATATGTGTAACAATCAGTAAATGTGGTAAAAATAAAAAAATCTATTGGCTATTTTTTTGATTAATAAAATTTTAAATAAATAAAAATAAATAAATAAAAATAAAATATAATAAAAATAAAAATTACAAAAATTATTATCTTTTATAAATTATTAAATTTTTTTTTATATAAACTAAATAATAGTAAATAAAATAATATATAACTGATTCCCTTTTTATACTTTTTTTTATTTTTAATTTCATTTTCCAATATAAATACAAATCTAAACCGAATTCTTCTCATTAGGCTGTATAATTTTTATTATAAAGATTTCAAGTTAGAAAAAACCATTTTTATTATAAATTAAGAAAAAAAAAAAAAAAAAAACTCTCAATATTCATGACTTTGTTAATATATTATTATATTGCAATAAGTTCATAAATTGTTTAAATAAAAAATATGTATATGTATTAATAAATAAATATAATATTTTTTATAATAATAAATATATATCTTTTATCTTTTATTCAAAAATATATATATATTTTTGAATAAAAGAAAAAAGAAAAGAAAAATTACCACGTTCTTTCATTTTTAAAGAATTAAGGAACTTTTAAATAAAAATTAAATTTTAAATTTAATATAATAACGAAAATAAAATAAAAATAAGAATATAATCTTAAATAAATAAATAAAAATAAATATAAAAATAAAATTTTCTGTATTTTTTTTTGTTTTTAAACTTTTCCGATATTTATTATTATTATTTTTTTATTATTTATTTATTTATTTATTTATTTATTTATTAATAGTATATTAGTATTACTATTATTTATTATTTATTATTTATTATTTACTTATTTATTATTTATTATTTATTATTTATTATTTATTATTTATTATTTATTATTTATTATTTATTATTTATTATTTATTATTTATTATTAATTATTTATTATTAATTATTTATTATTTATTATTTATTATTTATTATTTACTTATTTATTTATTATTTATTATTTACTTATTAATTATTTATTATTTATTATTTATTATTTATTATTTATTATTTATTATTTATTATTTATTATTTATTATTAATTATTTATTATTTATTATTTATTATTTATTATTTATTATTTATTATTAATTATTTATTATTAATTATTTATTATTTATTATTTATTATTTATTATTTATTATTTACTTATTTATTTATTATTTATTATTTACTTATTTATTATTTATTATTTATTATTTATTATTTACTTATTTATTTATTATTTATTATTTATTATTTATTATTTATTATTATTTATTTATTTTTTATTATTTAATAATTATTCCATATTCATATATTTTAATTATTTTTTTATAAATATAATTTATTCAACAATAAAATAAAATAATCAAAAAATTTTTAATTTTTAATATATATAAAATAAGCTAATGATATTTTAGCGAAAATTTATTGGATGAACCATAAAAAAATTTAAAAATTATGAAGCCAATTCATGATTAAAAAAAAATAAATAAATAAACAGTCGAATAAATTAAGCTATATATCTATATATAGATATTGATAATTATTTTTTTTTTTATTTAGTATGAATAATTTTTTTTTTATTTTCATGTGTCACAAAGAATAGTTATAATTTGTAGATAATATAAAATAGAATAAATAAAATAATAATGATAGTCATATTACTTTAATAGTAACAAATAATTTAAAAATATTTTTAATTTTAGATCAAAGTCATTCCATTGAAATTATATAAAATTCTTTTGAAGTTATTTTTCTTATAAAAAATTAATTTGTAATTATGTTCATAAGAATTAATACACTTTAAAAATATAAATAATAATAATACAGAAAAAAATCATAACTTTTAATATATAAAAGAAATTTCATTTTATTTTATATATAAAATTCAGGAACAGTAATATAAATATAGATATATATAAGTAATAAAAATATAAATATAATAAACTAATACATATATATTATTTATAAATTAATCTATAAAAATTAAGGATTTATTAATAAATTTAAAATATATATACAATATTTCTTAATAAACCACTTGATTTATCCTTAACATTCTGAAAGCCTTTTATTTATATTTTCAAATATATATATATATATAAAGTAAAATAATATATATTTTTATATAGCAAAAATATTTATAAAACAAATATTGAGTAATTATATCTATAGCATTGCTTTATTAAATAGTATAAATTATTAGCTTTCATTTTGTATAAAGGTAATTTTCTTTTATAAATAAAATAGATTATTCATAATATATAAAAGTTATATTAATAAATATAGATATATATATATTTAATACTAAATATAACATAGAATTTTTTAAAGAAAAAAAAAACCACATTTTTCCTATTTTAGAAATTATTGAAAACTTTCAAAAAAAAGAAATAAATTTTAATATAATAACAAAGATAAATTAAATTAAAAAAAAAGAGAAAATAGAAAATAGAAATAAGATAGAAATAAAAAATATATACATTATAAAAATATGAATAAAGAGATAAAATATAATTTTCTGTATTTATTTATTTATTTATTTATATATTTATTTATATATTTTTAAACTTTTCCGACAATAATTATTATTATTCCTAATAATTGTTCCATATTTATATATATATATAAATTTTATTTTATAAATAAATAAAAACTAATAAATAATAAAAATTAAAAAAAAAAAATAAAAATTAAAAAAAATTAACAATAATTATTTATATTAATATAATAGTTAATGGTTCTTTTATGAAAATTTATTGGATGAATAAAGAAAAAAAAATTATGACCATAATAATTAATATAATTAATAAAGAAATTAAGCTTTTTTTTTTTTTGTATGTGTGTATTGGTATATATATCTATATCTATAATATTTATTAATAAATATATATATTATTTTTACATTATTTCATTTTTCATTATTTTTACTATTATTTATTATTATTATCATTTAATATAAATTAATTTAATAAATATTGTTTTATTTTCATGTGTTATCAAAAAATTGTTATTATAAATGTTGTATATATAATAATATATGATTTTATTGTGATGATCATATTCATTTTCTTTTAGTTCGAAACAAAACAAAACAAAAAAAAAAGGTCATTCAATAACTTTTAAATATATAATTCATGGAATGACATTATATACATATATACAATTCTTTTATTTTATTATAACTTTATTTTATTTTATTTTATTCAATCTGTACTTTATATTTTTTTTATTTTATTTTATTTTATTTTATTTTATTTATTATTTAATATTTGTTATTTATTATTTATTTATTATTTGTTATTTATTATTTATTAATTATTAATTATTAATTATTAATTATTAATTATTATTTATTATTTGCTATTTGTTATTAAATATGCATATATATATTTTAAGAAATAAAAATATAAATAATATACTTTAAATTTCAAATTAATATAAAGATACAAATAAAAAAAAATATATCTATTCTTTTTTATGTATTATTAAAATAAAAATAAAAATTGTTTTAATACTGTTTTTTTTTTTTTTTTTATTTCATATAGTAATTTATAAAACATACACAGAAAATACAGATTGAAATAAATTTTTTTAAAAAAAAAAATTTATATAAAACGACCTTCTCTTTAATATTTATTAAAGTAATATACTTTAGTAAAAGTTTTTTTTTTTTTTTGTTTTTTGCTTAAAAAAATACTAAATATTTTTTAATTATGATTTATTTTATATTTATTTTTATTTTTTTTAAAAAAAAATTAAAAAAGAATAAAAAATAAATGTATTATTTAATATTAAGGGTAGTAGTAGAAAAAAAAAAAAAATAAAATAAAATAAAAAAAAAGATAGAAAACAATATTGCTTTTTTTTTTTGTTTTGTTTTGTTTTGTTTTTAAAGTATATATATAGGTATCATATTCATAAATATATATAAAAAATTAAAATATTAAATAAATATATATATATAATTTATAATTACAAAAATGTTTATAAAATATAGGATATATAACGTTTAATGTATTTTAATTATTAATTCTATTATTATTATTATTATTATTATTATTATTATTATTATTATTATTATTATTATTATTTTTATTATTATTTTCCTTTTTTTTTTCCAAAAATTTTTCTAGAATGTTTTAAATAAATATTATATATATATATATATACATATTAATTCCATTTAAACAGATAACGACTAAATTTTTAAATATAATATATTTATATATATATATATTTCAAATAAACCTAATTATAATGGTATAATTTTTTTCATTATTTATTTATTTCTCTATTTTGATAATGTATTCTTTTTCAAAATTTTTTATATAATTTTGTATTTGTATTCTATTTCTTTATATATATATATATTATAATTATAATTATTATTTATTATTGAGAAATAAAATAGGCTTTATTATTCTATTTTATCTTTTTTTTTTTTTTTTTTTTTTTAATATCTATTTAATCTTCTTCTCATTTTTCTAATTTTATGTTCCATTCTTTCACGATCATGATAACGTTTTTCATATTCCCATTGATACCAATATTTTTTTACTAAATAATATCTTGATAATTTTTTATACCCCTTGGAATAGTAATAATCTTCTGAGGAATATTTAATTTTTCTAGTAGCTCCCCATGAAAAATTATCAAAATGCCAAAAAGCATATATTGGTAAAAGAAAATTCCAAATAGGATATGCCAATATATAGATTACCATCCAAAATAAATAGGCCAAATTTTGTGAAGTACAGAGAATTAATATCACCTGAAAAAGCATAAAAAGAAGGATGACCCCAAGAGTAAGATAGATGTATCCAGATCTAAAACCAATAATAAATAAATAAATTAAAAGTACAAAAAATACCGGTAAAACAGTAGTACTAATTAATTCTAATAATATAACAAACTTTTATTATAATCATTAGTAGTAGTATTATTAGTATTAGTATAAGTATTAGTATTTGTATTAGTATTAGTATTAGTATTATTAACATTGGTATTATTGTTATTGTCATTGTAATTGTTATTATTATTGTCGTTGTTGTTGTTATTGTTATTGTCATTATTATTTTTATTGTTATTATTGTTATTGTTATTATTATTATTTTATTATATATTATGTTTTAATAGAATAGAAATTAAAAAAAAAAAAAAATACATATATATATATATCATAACAATTTATATACAGTTAATAATTTTAATGTAATAATTTTTATTTAAAAACAATTTTATAATTTTATATATTCATATATTATATTATATATTATATTATATTAAACTTAACCTGCATACTACAACAAAAAATACCACAAAGTTGAGGTACCATTACCAATTCCAATAAATTATGAATAGTTGAATTAATCCATCTTCTTCTTTGAGATAGTAACACACTAAATTTACTTGGAACCTTTAATTTTAAATAAAAAAAAAGTAGATATTTTTTACAAATTAATATTATATATTATATATATATTTTGTTTTGTTTTATTTATTCAAAATTTTATATTATTATAAAAATAACTAGTAATAAAATTTTTACTTGTGTTCTACAAACAGCACTAGATACCCAAACCTAATATATTTTGTAATATATATACATATATATTAAAATTAAAATAGTAATAATAATAATATTAATACTAATTGTATATATAACTTTATTATAAAACATTTTATTATTTTGAAATATTAATTATTATTATCATCATTATTATTATTATTATTATTATTATTATTATTATTATTATTATAACTTACTGTTTTTCTTCTTGGAAAATTTTTTAGCATTAATGTAGTTAAATATCTATCTTCACCCAGTAAAAATAAATTTTTTCGATGTAATGAATTAACATCATTTGATGAATCTATTATCATATATAATATATAATATATTATGTGTATATATATATATATATATATATAAAAATTAATAATCTTTATAATTTATAGACTTTCTTATTTCATAATTTCGTAAATACTTAAATAATAATATAATAATATTAATAATAATAATATTTATTAGTAGTAGTACTAGTATTAGTATTAGTATTACAATGTATTATTATTATGTATTATGATTATTATTATAGATTTTAGATTATGTATTATAGATTTTGTATTATAATATTTAATTTTTTTTTTTTTTTTATATAAAACAATTATATTATAATATATATCTATATATGTATTCATTTTTAGTTTACATTCATTTACAATGGCTGGACTTGTTAATAACGGAATAAAATAATTTTCATCTTTTTCTGATCTAACACGATACATACTAAAACATCCGGGTAAACAAGTGACACCACCAAATACACTTTCAAATGCTTTACCTAAATGATGTGTAATGAAATATTCAAATATTTGAATCATGGTGACCCAAGATTCAAATTTATTTGAAATCTTGGTTTCACCACATAATCCCATAATTTTAGGATCATTATTCATGGCTTGAACCATTTTCACTAAGGCATCACAATGAACCTCCGTATCAGCATCTACCATTAACACATAATCATATTGATCTGGGTAAATACGTGTTAGTTGATATATCTTCTTAAATAAATCATATTCTAATGCTGTCATTTTTTTATTCATAACTACAGCAGATAAAAATTTCATTAAAATTAATTGGGAATCACGTTTCCCTCGATTACCCGGTTTTTCATCATTACTTTCAGATTCTTTACCACATTTTACTACTAAAATAACAGGTACCCTTCGACAATTAAATCTATAATAACCAGCATATACACATGCCATATTTGTTCTTTTATCATTTTCTCCTACAGATTCATAACAGTAACTCATTGGACGTGCTGACCAATGTTCAATTTCTAACATATTTAAAATAATATCAGAAGTGGTTTGTGAATTACCAGATCCAGTAATAACACCATCTACCACAATAAATAATAATTTATTCTCATCATTATAAGCTGCTAAAGTAAGTGAATTTAATGTTGTTCGTATTTCTTCTTCCTGCTCTGAATAGCATGTAATTAATGTAATAACATAATTTTCTGGTAATTCATGATGATTACGAATGCTAGACATATTTTTTGACATAAACCAATAATAATAAAGTGCAACTAATAATTTTATTGCTACTGTTCCAACTAAAATAATACTTACACTATTTATTTGTTTTTAAATTTAAATTTAATACAAATTATCAAATTATATTAGAAAAAAAAATTACATATATACATATATGCATATATATAAATATTTTATTTTAAGGTAATTAATAATATTAAAATGAAGAAAATAAAATTATTATATTATTAATAATTAATATATATATATAATATATAATAAAGAAAAAAAATATTTTAAAAAAAAAAAAAATGCATACAGTATCATTATAATATAAGATATAAGACATCCTTCCGTTTGACCTTCTAATTTTCCTATCATAAACTATTTTGAGTATAATTAAATTCATTATTATTATTATTTTTATTATTTATAATATATATAATAAAGAATAAAGTATTATATATATTAATATATAAAAAAAAAAAATTAGTATTATTAAATAATAATATAATAAATTAGCGTTTATTATTATTATTATTATTGTTGTTGTTGTTGTTGTTGTTATATATTATTGTTGTTGTTTTTGTCGCTGTTATTTATTATTATTATTATTATTATTATTATTATTATTATTATTATTATTATTATTATTTATTATTATTATTATTATTATTATTATTATTATTATTATTATTATTATTATTATTATTATTATTATTATTATTATTATTTATTATTATTATTATTATTATTATTATTATTATTATTATTATTATTATTATTATTATTATTATTATTATTATTATTATTATTATTATTATTATTATTATTATTATTATTATTATTATTTTATATATAATTGTTTATATATATTTATTTTACCTGTGAATCCATACAGCTTTCAAAATCATCTGATTTTTTTACTTTATTATGAACAAAATAGGCAATATCATAACCTTTTTGATTCAATAGATAATCTGATTCATATTCACCTAAATAGCGTTCATTTTGTTCAAAATATGATGTCATATTATAAATTTTATTTCTTAAGATAACAATATGATTCCTTTTTTCTTTGTTTAATTTCTTAATTTTATCATATGTGTAGGTTAAATAATATGAAGTTTTCATGACTCCTAAATAATGACGGGTATTATTGGATGTTTGACAAAAATTTATTCCATCTACAATACCATTTTTGGTATCACACCACATTCCATGATTTGTTAACGTAGGCCACTTTCTACATTTAGATGCCCTACTTGGATTAGAAATATTAGGTGGGATAATATAGGAAAGATCTTTACCAAGGAAATCTTTAATGATCGATTGATATTTATTTCTTTGAATAGGATCATTTGGTATGTAACTTGATCTAACATTACTTGTTTTATAATCATAAATATATTTTAAATCGTAGATTTGACCTCGAATATAGATCCAGGGATTGGTTGAATTAAATCCATGTAAACTATAAATTTTTTGTGGATTCCAATTTTCAACTTTCTGACATAAAAATGAAAAAAGACCAATATTAATAAAAAATAGCATTAAAGATATAAATCCAATAATAAGGCATAATGTAAATTTTTCTCTCCAGGCTAATATCATTGAGTTTTCTTCAATACCGAATTTCTTTAATAAACAATTAGGTATCCAGCAAGTCATACACTTTGTAAATTCTGACCAGTGATGTAATTTAAAGGCAGTCTTGGTATTCTGATAATCTTCATAGACACTTTTCCATTGTTTTGGAATATCATCCTCATACATATTACTATACTCATAGTCATCATCATAATCTTTTTCCTTTTTCCATTTAAATTTATGAAATTTTTTTGTTTTAGCTTGTAATTTTCCCTATATATATATATATGTATATATCATAATAATAAAATATATGAATATATTATTATTTTAATTTAAATATATAACTTGAAAAAAATAATAATAATAATAATAAATAAAAAAACGTATATTATTAATAATATTGATTATTACTAGCAATATTATTATTTATATCTATTATAAAGAATATATATATAATAAAATAAAATAAAAAATAAAATAAAATAGGATAAAAAAAAAAAAAATAAAAAAAAATAAAAATATATAATTTTATAGATATATATATCAGTATATATATTTATTTTTACTTGAATAATCGGGGTCAAAGCATATTGATGATCTACATTATTATAATTATTTATTTTTTGATTTAATTGTTCATTCGTTAATTCATCATAGATTTCATCTTCACTATTAATATTGGTTATATCTTGATTATTATGTTTATTACCATACAAATTTGAATTTCCATCATAATAATATTGACTTTCTGGATCAATATTAACGTTACCTTTTGCAGGATCGGTAAAATCATCAAAATAACTGTCATTAATATTATTTGAGTAATAATATGGATCAATTTTTTGAGGTGGATTATTTATATAAAAATCATAATTTGATTTGTTATGAACAATACTATATTTATTATTAACATCATTAAAAGATGGATATTCCTCTATAATATAATTACTATCATAACTATGTTTTCTACCATTATCGTTATATCCAGGATGACTTTTATTTGAAGATAAAAAACTACCATTATATGAATAGCTACCATTCATATTATCATCATAAATTACTCCACTTGTATTACTAAGTCGATCACAATGTTTTTTACTATGATAGAGATGTTCATAGGAATCATCTAAAGGAATAATATTCATATTATTTGGATCATCATAATAATCATAATCATCTCCTTTTTCATCATAATATTCCTGTAGATCGCCATTTTCCATACTATTAGTACGACTATTATTATCATTATTTGGTATCATTTGCTCTTCCGGTATCATATTATCATTTGGATTGGTATATGGCAAATTAGTATTATTACTATTATTATAATTAATAAATGAATAATAGTCGTTATTTTTTGATTTATTACTGTTATATTCTTTAGATTTCGTTTGCTTTCTATTATTTTCACTTTTACTTTTTCTTATAATTCTCCTAGAAGATTTAAAATTCTGACTATCATCATCATCATCATCATAACCTGGACTATTAATAATTGAGTTAGATAGTATTCGATGAATATTTAAATTAGTATTCCCAGAATGATTAAATATATCATCATAATAATTATTTTCATCATTATTATCATCATTATATCTATTATTCTTCATTGACATTTTATTCATAATATTTGAACTGACATTACTATAATAATCTGAATTATTATTATATTTGGGTTGTATAGGTTTTAAACTTTTTGATGGTGAATCAAACTGTCTATTTCTAGAGTTTGATAATTCTTTAAAATTATTGTAATTATTATTATTATTGTTGTTGTTGTTATTGTTATTTCATATTGTATTATATATATATATATATATATGTATAAAGTTATATTACAAAATTTATGTTAATTTAAAATAATAATATTATTGTTGTTGTTATAAGAATAAATATATAAATATATATATATATATATATGTATGTATTTATTTTTATTTTTATAATTTCTTAAAAAAATTGGAATGTATGTAAATATACAAAATAAAAATAAATAAATAAATTAAAAATTGTAATAAAATTATCTATACCATTATTTATATTAAAAACTAATTCTTCACTTCCAGATGGATCCTCAAGACCTTTAGTTTTTGAAAGTAATACTTGACAGGTTTCAAAATTACCATGATAGGAAGCATAAGTAAAAGCATTCCATCCATGACTATCTAGTATATTTGCATCTGCATTCCATTTCAGTAATACTAATACACAATTATAAGATTTTTTTCCTTCCATTGCTCCGTACATTAATGCTGTTTTATCATCATTATCTTGACAATTAATATATTCTAATGTTTTTGAAAACCCAAATCTTTCTTGATATAATGATAGCATTTCATCACATACTTCATCAAATCCATAATAAACAACATTAAATAATGCTGTACATCCACACTTATTTTTAAAATTATTAGTAATAATTATAATAATTATAATAATTATAATAATAATAATAATAATAATAATAATAATAATAATAATAATATAAATAATAATAATTTATTTATTTAATTAATTTAGTATTATTAAATTATTTCATTCATAAAAATCATTAATTCTAATATTAATAGAAAGAAAAATTAAAAATATTAATTAATAAATCATAATAGTATTAATAATAATACAAACATTATTTTTTAAAAAAGGATTGCATCCTCTATCTATTAATGTTTCTATTATTTTCATATCACCTAATGAACTATATATATATATATGAATATTAATTAATACTATAATATTATGAATTTAACTTAATAATTTGTTTTTTCTTTTTTTTTTTTTTTTTTTTTTTTTTTTTATTATTATTATTTTTAATAATTATATACCAGGCTATATGTAAAGCAGTATCACCATTATTATCTATAAAAAAAAAAAAGTTAAAGAAAAATAAGTTACATATATGAAAATTTTAATACCAATAATAATAATAATAATATTATTAAATATTAATAATGTGTTATTTTGAAAAAAATATATATATTTAATGAAATAAATTATTTATATATTCTTATGTAATATCAATATTATATATTAACATTTATTAGATTATATAATTATTAAAATTCAAAATTTAATAAAAAATAAAAAATAAAAAATAAAAAATAAAAAATAAAAAATAAAAATAAAAATTAAGATAAAAACCTTTAAAATCTAAATCAATATTTTCAAGTTGTAAAAAATAATCTATTATTTCATAGTTATCTTTTGTTATACTTAACATTAAACATGTTCTTCCACCATGTAATGAATGTTCAGTCTCATTTGAAATGCCATAATTTTCAACATAATATTGAACTTTTTCAAAATTTTCATGTAAAATTGCATTATGTAATTTCTTTAATATACTTTTTAGAGATTTATTTCCCCTAATTGGTGACAGAGAAGTAGGGCTTTTCCCTATATTATAATATCCTCTAGCAGTATTATTATTATTATTTGGATATCTATAATTTGGTTGTAAATGTTGTTCTAATTGTTGTTGTCGTTGATTATATCCATATTCATTCCTTTTGAACATTTCTTTTTCTTTTTTTTTTTTTTTTTTAATTTAAAATTAACAAATGAAAAATAATAAATGTTATAAATATTTATATAATTATTTTCATTATTATTTTTTTTATTATTATTATATAGGGGAAAAAAATAAAGTTATATGATAAAAAAAAATATATATATATATATATATAGTAGCTGTAACATTTCTATTATATGCTTTTTATTACCTAAATATTTTATACAATTTAATTACATAGAATATATAAACAACTTTATAGTTCTCTGTTAAATTTATATTTTATTTCCTCTTTTTCTCTGTAAACTTTTAATATTCTATTTAAAGTATATCAAAACATTAAAAAAAAAAAAAATACATTCTTTTCAATAATTCATAAAAGTATATGAATTCTAAATTTTTAAATATAATAATTTGGTAATTAAATTTTAAATTAATTAAAATTTTAGTATATAATAAATGCTATAATTTATTTTATTTTATTTTTTTTTTTTAATTGAAATTTTTTTTTTATTTTTATAATTGAAAATAATTTATAGAAATAAAAAAAAAAGTTTAAATAATAATAATTAATAATAATATAATTTTTTAATTAAATTTTTTTAAAAATAATTATTTATAAAAATAATATAAATATATAAATTGAATATTTAAAATAATAAAAATCATATAATAATAAAATATAATAGAAAATATAATAAAATAAATAATAAAACAACCTTCATAAAATAAATATTAAGAAAATAAATATAAATAAAATAAATATAAATAAATTAAATTATAATAGTAATAAATAAAATTTGAAAATTTTAAAAGATATAAAGAAGAAAAAATAATAAGCGATATATATTTTTACTTTTACTAAATTTAAGTATTGCAGTTGTCATAAATTAAAAAATTAAAATAAAAAAAAAAAAAATTAATTTAAAAAAAAAAAATACAATTTAATAATAAATGTAATCACTATAATTAATTTTAAAATATAAAAAATATATAATTAATAATATTTTCAATTGGAACTAAATTATAAATATAAAATAAACATTATATATAGTTTTAATAGGAGTCTTATATATTTTTTAATTTCTAATTAATAATTTGTAATGAAACTTTATAATAAATAACATTTTAATTTATTAATACGTTATTAAAATTTTATTTCTTTTTATTTTATTTTATTTCTTTTTATTTTATTTTATTTTTTTTTGTTTTGTTTTCCTTTCATAACTTTATAATTTCATTTTACGTTTTTCGAATTTTGCATATTATAATTTACAAATTTACGATTAAAAAAAAAAAAAAAAAAAAAAAAAAAAAAAAAAAAAAACTTTAATTCAATTATAACATTTTTTATTATTATATATTAGAAATTATAAAATAACAAAATATTAAAGTAAAAAAAAAAAAAAAATTATTTATTAAAAATACTATCATAATTTTATAGGTTTAACTTTTATAACTTTATCAAAATCTATTTAATCTTATTTTCTTAATAGTAATAATTAATATTATTTGCTAATAGTTATAATTTATGCAATAATAAAAAGAAAATTTTTTGAAAAAAAAAAATCGTTTATACTCATTTACTTAATATAAATTATTATTATTATTATTATTATTATTATTATTATTATTAATATTATTATTATTATTATTATTATTATTATGATCATTACTATGTTATTGCTATTCATTTTTAGCCCTATTAATTTTATTACATACCATTAAAAATAATAATAAGAATAAGAATAAGAATAATAATAATAATAATAATTTAAAAAAAAAAAAAAAAGATTATATTATTTAGTATAATTATTATTAGGTTTATATTATTGTTATATTTAGTTTTTGTGTTATTATTTAATTATCTCATTTAGATTATAATTTTTTATTCTGTTAGACTAGGAATATATTTTTTTTCTACAATTATTTATTTATTTATTTATTTATTTATTTATTTATTTATTTATTTATTTATTTATTTATTTATTTATTTATTTATTTATTTATTTATTTATTTATTTATTTATTATATTTTATTTGTATTTATTTTTTTATTTATTTACTTTATTAAAATGTTTTACTTTAAATATACTCCATAAAAGAATTGCAAAGAAAAAATTATATTTAAATTATAATTTATGTAATTATTTATATAATTATATATATATATATATTTTTTATTTTTTTGTTATTTTTTTATTTAAAATTTTATTCATTTATTTTATTTATTTTATATTATATTATATTATATTGTATTGTATTGTATGTATTAATTTTTTTTTTGTTTTTGTTTTTGTTCTTGGTTTGTTTTTTAATTAAAAAAAATATATATATATATTTATTTATTATTTATTTATTTATTTATTTATTTATTTATTTATTTATTTATTTATTTATTTATTTATTTATTTATTTATTTATTTTACTAATATTATATATTATTTATTATTTAATTCTTTACGACGAATTAATTCATTTTGTCGACGAACAAGATAAACTAATTTATCCATAACTAATTCTAAGGCATCTTTACGATGTTGTAATTCAATATGACGACGAATAGTTGGATTTTCGCAAGCAAACTTAGTTATTTCTTCTCTACTTAAATCATAGTATAATTTATTATCAACTTCTCTTGGGAATTGGAACATAAATTCATTTAAAAGTTCAATTTGAATAAACATAACAGCAGAATTAGCTAATTTTTGGGAAATAACACTTAAAAATGTTTCTGGACAGCATGATTTTCCATTTGTTGAAGAGCATTGACGGCTTCTAAGAGCAGCAGCTCTTCCCTTTAAAACAGCAATTTCCTTTCTTAAAGCCATTGCTTCCTTTGCCTTTTCAATTAAAACTGGGTTATACTGACGTGGTCTATTCATTTCCTTCTTAATAACTTTAGCTTCTTCATCTTCATCTAATTCATCAATGGATGAAGATAATTGTTCTGGAACAAGCGTTTCCTCTTTTGTTTTGGGTACTTCTTCCTTTGGAAGTGGAACTGAAATTGAAGCTGAAGAGGCTTGATTACCAGCATTCATCTTTCTTTGATTTTGATGACGAATATATTTAACAGCAGTACGAAGTTTACGTCTTCCAACTTGAGATCTAATATCTTGCAATTTCTTTTGAGCCTCTTGAATATGTCTATCAACTAAATCAATAGCTCTTTCCTTTCCACGTTCCCATTCAAGATCAGTACATTCAACTTCAAATTTTAATGGTTTAATAGTATTTTCAACTTGGTCAACAGTAGTATGGAATTTCTTCTTTAAAAGTTTTGAACTAAAATCTATAATCTTATTACAAGTACTTTCATGATAAGTAAATGGTTCCTTTGATGCAATTTCTCTAAGTTCATCTAAAACGATATCAACTACTAATTGAGTAGTAGCTCTACCAACACCACTCTTCGTTAAAGCAGCAGAACTCATGTCAATCTTAGATTTCCATACTAAATCTTTTAAGCATAAGGAAGGGAATGCAACAACCTTTGGATCATCATAATATAAATCTTTACAAATATCCATAATTTTTTCTTCAAGCATATTTTCAATTTCTTCTCGAACTTCAGCTTTTCCAAATTTATTTGTGAATTCCTTAAATTGATGTTTCAAAGTATCCATTATATCAGCAGTATATGATTCAGCAGTAATATGTCTATCATTATATTGAACCTTATATTGATATCTAACTTCTTCTAATTCATTTTGAACAGCATCAACAATACCATATAAATTTTGACCCATATTTTCTTCAAGAATAGTAGTTAAACGTTTTTTTAATGCAGATAAACCAACTTGAACATCTGGTTGATGGAAAATTGGATTATTTCTAAAGTATTGATCAGATTTTTGAGTTAAAGATAATTGTCTAGAGAAACCAGATTTACCTGGTGGTTTACAAACCATACCGACATAACCTAGTTCTAATGGATAATCATTATTAATTAAAAGATCAACACCTTTTTCTGGTTCAACAAGGTCCATTTTAGTAATAACACCAATTGTACGTTGACCATAAGGATCAACTTTACGACTATGAGTCAAAGCTTCAGAATTGGCTAAATCTACATCAGCAGATGAAATAGCTCTATATGATTATTTGTAATAATATATAAATAATATATTCAGTTTTAAATCATAATTTAAATTCATGCCATTAATTAATCATTAAATATAATTGATATAATTGATATAATTGATATAATTAATATAATTAATATTTTCATCAAATTTTTATTATATCTATAATATGTATATATATTATACTTACAAAATAATATTTGGTTCAACAATATATCTATCACAAAGTTCAACAATTTTTCTCTTTAAAATTGGTGGTTGTTTACGATTAATAACTTGAATATAACCGGGTAAATCAATTAAAGTTAAATCTGGAACATTTGGAGAATAAATTTTTAATTCTATTGGGTCAGTAGAAATACATTCACTCTCAGAAACAGACTAAATATATAAATGTATTTTTTATCAATATAAAATTTAGATATTAAAATAATACATTTTATTTCATTAATACAATCTTTTATTATAAATAACTAATAATAACAATTATATTATTATATATTAATATATATATTAATAATTGATTTTAAATTTTACCATATTTAATTCAGATAGAGTTCTTTGAATTTGAGTAAAATCAGTCATATTTTTCATACCAATTTCAGGGAACTCACCATATTCTTCTTCAGCATTTGGTGTATGAACTAAAGTCAATTCAATAGGTCTTTTAGAAAATAATAATTCAATATATTATTAAATATTTTCCAAAATTAAATTATTATAATATATGATAAATAAATACCTTCTTGTAACCATATTGTTACCCCTTTATAGATTATTATTTAATATTGATATTAATATAATAAAAAAAATTAAAAAAATAATAAAAAAATAATAATAATAATAATAATAATAATAAATTAATAATA